>JAABUG020152496.1:0-11783 GCA_011319215.2 Scortechinia acanthostroma | reverse complement strand
TAAGCATGATCAGAGACTCGCGATCTCTACAAAAAGCCCTGTATTTCACACCTATAGAAAACACACCCGACCAAAGCAAAGTCCTGAATCCCTTATTGGCAGAACAATTCCCTGCCCTGTTCAGAGCCGCCGACCCCGATAATCCGGAAGACGACTATGAATACGACGAGCCCACCATTGCAGAGTTCGCCATGATGAAGAACCCCTCCAAACTAGTCGCATATCTACGGCCAGAGGCAAGCTGGCGACGGATGCTAGTCCAACAGCCGCCAGTGTGCAATTTTGGGGTCTCCACCTATGAGACTAGCGGATGGGGGTTTCGCTACGCGTTTTGTGAGGTGCCTGTATGCTATTCTGGGACCTGCACAATGCCCCCGTGAAATGTAAGGCACTGATCAACGCGCAACAGGAAGACCCAAGAGGGTTCGCAGATGGCTTGCGGATGGGTGATTTTTTCGAGGCGCTGGTGTTCAGTGACGATGTCCACTATGCGAGGTGTCGTCGAAAGCGTGTCATATGGTGGAAACGAATCCCCCAAAAAGCGCTATCGTTCTGGAACGAGACGGAGCGATTAATGGGAAAGACGGTAGACTCTGATATCGTTGTCTCTCTCCGGTATCATTCATCTCAGTGTCATGAATTTGATGACGATGAGACGCCAGAGTATGAAAAGGCGATGGATCGGATTAAAGCTGCGTACAACGAGTTGGGGATCCAGCCAAGGCGTTTGGGGAAGACCGACGAATGGAGTCATTCCGGCTATTGGGATTAGACTGTTCATCCTGTTTTATTATATGGCATCACTCTTAGTCCGCCACAGGTATAAATGCCTGGATGACGCTGTTGTCCCTGTGATATCGCCGCAAGTAGGTGCAAATCGCCGGAAGTTCATATCTAGCGCGCATGTCCATCCACCATTTACTTTCTCGGGCTCTGGTGTACCAAAGGAATAATAGCAAAAGCGCAACAGGGTCTTTCCTCTCCAACAGGATTCCGAACTCGTTATGCATGTGGCTCCAGACCAAGATGACAGCGCCTTGCGAAGCAGCCCCCTTCGGTGCTTCTAAAAGCCGAGAGAGGGCATGTGCAACCGAGAAGTAGGGGTTGTTCTCTTGCGTTGATGACTCGTCAAGCCCGCATAGTTGTGCGAGTTTAACCGACACACCATCGGCGCCTCTTTGAGGCAACGGATGATGTATGTATGCGAAGATCTCGGTCATGACACGGAAAACACTTCCGGGTCGCGTGGGGTTTACCAGGTTCCACAGAGCCATCTTGCCAACTCCTAGACGTATCCATTCTAGATCCGAGGAGTCCGATGCTCCTAGCGGCCATGCGTCTTCTGCATAACAAGCATTGATCGACGAAAAGGTCAGGATGCTAAGGGCGCCGGCTGTGGCCCACAGAGGATCCTTGTGTTCTTCCTTGATAGGTTGGCACAACCACCTGTTGAATAATGTTGTGCATTTAGAGAGGTGATACGATTCCCGTAAAGAGCGACGATGGGTTGGCGCGACGCCGAGGTAACGATCATGGACAGCCGTCACGGCCAGGGTACCATGCATAAGGAATGGGCACTATAGACCATGTCAGTAGTCGACAGAAGACAATGTCTCCGGGCATACTAGTCTCACATCAAAACAGACTTGTAACAGATAATTTTCATAAATATCTACCATTCCAGAATCACCGAGAGTGAATAGTGTCCGGTACCGAAACCGGTTGAAGAGCTCTCGATCTTGCGGATCAAGCATGAACGACGTCGTTCCGTCATCAACCCATACGACGTTACTGATAGGTGCCTGCGGAGATGACAATCCGCGTTGCTGGTCTGTTGCTTGCTTCACTCGGCGCTCAGGGAGCGGCTGGAGGTCCGGAACGCTGAGGTCGAAGTTGCAGACGACTCCATAAGTACCACATCTCAGGCACTGCGGCCTCGTCTCGTCGCACTATGAAGAAGCGCTCATCGTTTAGCATCATTGCATCCACAAGGGGCGAGATGAGTCCAACTGACCTTCAATTTTCTCAGCTTGCAGTTTCGGCACCCAAACCGCGAGTTGCGCCTACAATGGCTCTTCTTTTCGACTGCGAAGTCACCCGAATCCATGATTGATTTCAATGGAGACCGGCTTCCCGATAGGTCAGGCCCACATAGGAATGTTAACTTGTCAGAGTTTGCTGCGCTGTCAACATGAGCAGTGCCGTAAATACGTCACTCGGATTTGGGGGGTTCGGGGAGCTATTCTATCTCCGTTCCTCTCCGGTATCTCCGGCCTGTCTGATCTGAACGCCCTAACCTCTACTCGGACTCAGACTGTCATGATTGGACGGCACTGGGAATGTCTATCCAGTCAGGCCTGAAATTGAGCAATCTTGGCGGGTGAAACTCACATATAGTCGAACATGAATTACAATGATATCCATGAAAACTACACACTGCGACCAAGGACCGACATATAAATTGGCAGCAAAATCCTGTGGACTGACCAAACTTGTCATGCAGACTGACTAAGATCCCACTGAACAAAAACCACTTCTCCTACTTTAGTCCCTCCATTTAGCTTCACTATGCGCATCTTCGTCACAGGCTCTACCGGCTTCGTCGGCTCAGCCGTCGTCAAAGAACTCCACTCCGCAGGACACAAAGTCCTCGGCCTAACCCGCAGCGAGAGCGGAATCAAGCAGCTGGAAAGTCAAGGCGCCGAGCCCCTGCACGGTACCATCGAGGACCTGGATCTCCTCAAAAAGGCCGCCTCCGAATGTGACGCCGTCATCCACCTCGCCTTCGTCCACGACTTCGCCGACTATGTTGGTTCCTGCGCCAAGGACCGCGCTGCCATCGCTGCCATGGGCTCTGCCCTGGCGGCTGCTGGTGGAGACCGCGCATTGGTCATCACCTCCGGGACCATGCTCCTCCCGCGCGGCAAGCTAGGCGACGAGGACGACGCGGCGGACATGAGCAACCCGATGGCCGCCGCTCGCGGCCCCTCGGAACAGGTGTGTCTCGAGTTTGCGAAGCAGGGCGTGCGAGCCAGCGTTGTGCGGCTTCCGCCTACCACCCACGGGCTGGGATTTTCGGGGTTCATGGGTCCGTATATAACTGTGGCGCTGCAGAAGGGTGTTGCGGCGTATATTGGCGATGGCCAGAACCGGTGGTGTGCTGGTCACCGCGACGACGCGGCTAGGGTCTACCGGCTTGCGGCGGAGAAGGCCGCGCCTGGGTCGATCTTTCATGCGGTAGGTGAGGAGGGGGTGCCGATGAAGGATATTGCGATTGCTGTTGGGGAGCAGTTGGGTATGCCTGTTGTCAGTATCCCAGCTGAGAAGGCAGAGGAGCATTTCGGCTGGTTCTGGTTTGGCGCTGTGGCTGACAATGTGGCCTCGAGCCAGAAGACGAGAGAGCGGTTGGGATGGACTCCTGAGGGGGCGACGTTGATGGAGGATATCCCGGCTATCGTTGACTTTATAAAGTCTCAGGCAGCCTAATATGCGGAGGACAATGTTGATAGTTGGTTTTCTTGAATATAGGTATATACTCGCATTGCGTTTCTTGTGGTATGTCTTGAATGAATATAGGACTACATCTTCAAAACCTGATCACAACAGTCTCTGTCCTCACCCCTTTCGTCGCCTCATATGATCGTGACTGGCATCAGCTATTCCTATGCAATTTGGCATGCGATAGCGGGTCCTAGGTATCCCTGTATTTTACAAAGAGTCAATAATAGAAGCAGGGTTTCAACAATTAAAAGCAAGACTTATGGCTTGGGCTACGCAACGCTTAGCCTTTTTACCTTCAGTCCCACATAACTCCTGCAAGGATTCGCGAGAGGAAGGAGTTTCACTCGTTAGAAGCAGAACATTAGCCATAGTGTCACGACAGCAAGGAGCTACCTTGTAAGGATTCTTACGGCGATTACAGTCAATGCTTATGTTCTCAAATATATCACGATCACAACACATGGCTCGGGAGAAGAGCGCGTCACCACACACCCTGTTATTGCCCTGGGCGTAGACAGGCATACCAAGGACAGCAGCTAAGAGGATAGCAGAGAGCTTCATGTTGATGAGGAAAGCAGATACGCGGCGCAAGTGATCAGGAGCTGGCTTAACGTAGGAACTAGGAATGATCCCCTCGTAACGAAGAGACGACTTTATTCTGTAGGAGCAGCAGATTATATATACCCGATAACCGTAAGGATTGTGGGTGTGCTAGTCATCAAATGACCAGGTGCTGAATGACGTGTTCTATAGTAAAGGATCTATTTGTGACTATACCCGCATTGAAGAAAACGCACTCTACCTCTATCATAGATCTCCACTATTGGAGAATCACGGAGACGGTGTGATAGATCTACATGATTTTCAATAATGCGCAGATCAGCAAGCGGCTAAGCTGAACTATCTATGCGAGATTGGGATTTGTTATTGACCTCTAGTGATGTGACCAGACAATCTTGCATATATTTCAGATGTAAGTGTTATCTATTCGATCAATAGTTATTAGCAAACTCTATATATCCGGATACTCCAACATATTGTTCTTTTACCTCGGGTAGAGATGAAAGGCATACAGCACACACCAGGATAAAAGCGTGGGGCTACTTACTCTCTGCTCGAAGAGGGAAATCTCCTCGTCGGTCAATGTGTCGACCTTGGCAATGACAGGCATTAGATTCACCTTAGTGTGCAGTCTACGCATGACCTCAATGTCAAGGGGCTTCAGCGAGTGGCCAGTGGGCTTGATGAAATAGCCGCAGGCGTGAATACGGTCATCGACACCCAGCCTTCTCGAGATCTGCGATGCTAAAGGCCTTCCCAATGTATTATTTAGTCGTACTGCAGAAAGCCAGTACTACCAGCAGAAGAGCTGACTGGCCACTGTCGGCTGTGAACGGGCAATATGGACGGTCGGAAGAATGACACTGAGCATTAAATATTAGTAAATCTATAAGTACCCCTCACTTGACCTCGAAATAAACAGTCTTTGTAATCGTATTCTCCTCCGCTGCATCCCGAAACAAGCCCTGGGTACTTTCCGAATCGCCTTTCTGCGCTTGACGCTGCCCGTGGATCGATGCCCGAGTTCCCAACCCGTCGTTGATAGTATGATCGCGTACAAAGTGGCCGGAAACCGACGATATGGCATATTTGTCACCAGGGTAACCATGGCGCTCCGTGATCGCGAATGCGTTCAGGCTCGGCTGGAGTTCGATCATGAGGCGGCCGAGCGAGGGGATGGCCGTGGTGATGATGCTGAGGTTCATCATTACTCTGCTCTGGTCAGCTCTGGGTCACGCCACTGTATTGGATCTGGTACTTACTGAGCCCATATAGTGGAGTTGATGTGTGCCCCTATGTATGATTAATACATGTCTTGAGTACGCCTAGGGAGGATAGATACTTACATGTCCGGTCAGGATAAGCAGTTGCAATATTCACATAGTGCATTTGGATGCCGGTCGCCACACATACACTAGATACTGTCAGCTTCAATGACTCAAGGAAAAGGTAGGCTGAGATGCGCACATCAGCCGAGTGGCGAGCATGGCCATGATCCGGAATCGCTTTGACCAGCTGATCTGGACTTTCTGGAGCACGATGCATGGAAGGAAAACCAGTGCTGCGTCGGTAATGATATTCATAGTCCAGATGTAATTCGAGAGCGCTTCCTGTATTGATTCATTATCAGATGGAGGCCTTAGCTTGTATGATTCCAGCACTCACTCGGTTGACACAACGGCCTGTAATGTCCCACGGACGAGGCAGAGCGCATTGGAATGCCAGAGCTAGGATTGAGGAAGATGCCCATAATCCAATTACCACCATCAAGCCCTGATTAAGCCGGAATATGTTGCCCTGGGCCGTTAAACTGCGGAACAGTAGCGCCAGGGAGAATTTACTGCAAGTGACCGTTGCGATCAGGAGGATTTCAGTTCCGTATATGTACTGGGGAGCTATTAGTCGCCTTCAGAGAATCTTTTTGCGGCTCGGACGAATTCGCACCTTATCGAAGGAGGTCAAGTTTTTGGTCGAAACGACGCTTATATTCTTGCCGAGTCCATGGTCGATGGCCAGTTGAACAAAAGCGCTTTGGAGAATTCCTAGTCCCTGTTCCAGACGTCACCGTTAGACACCTGCAGATAAATCTGTACGGAATTGGAGATGAGCATACCGTGGCACTTGCGAGCAATATATCATCTGTGTAGACGACCCTTGCGATATGCCATCTCGTAAAAAGTCGCACGAGGACAGTGGCCACCGTCAAGCTGAGCAAAGTATAGACAGTGACGGCGACATACCCACTGTGGTCCTCATCAGAGATGGGGAAGAGGGGTGGTAGCTTCCCTGCCATGTTAAGTTGAATCACAGATGCGAGCGGATCGATCTGCAAAGACAGAAGTGCGGGAGCGGAAGCATATCATTGTGCACCGGCCGAAGACGGGGCAATAGTTCGCAGTGCGTTGGTCCATCTCATGCTCTCTGATTGGTCTGGATATGTCGATAACAATAGTGATATGATATAAAAGCACGGCCCAATCAAATAACGTGGAGGATGTACAGCTTGGCTCGAGACTAGCCGCTAATTAGACATTTCACAAGCCTTTTTGCCATAACGCTTGTCCCTGAAACATCAATGGACAGTTGGTGGCGCCCGTTAGTGTTTGGGATTGAGCTGGAGTCCGTCGGGCCTCGGAACTATCCACGAACCAGAAGATGGGACAATGCAGCCAACGTTACATCGCGCCATGTGCACAAAGTTTTCCATTCCGCACGAGCCAATCTGACAGTCTAGACAGGGTATTCTAAGGAGGAAGGTCGAGGCGTGCTCACTTCTCCATACACTTCCCACTTCGGAACCACCATTGGCTTGGCGTTCTATTAATCATGGCGAACCGGGGTTCCTGGCACGCCGTTGACTGGCTTCTCGTGTTCTAGGCACGAGAAAAGTCAATTAGATGATATGGCTTTGATAGAGCCATCTTCTACTTCGTTTGGTTAAAATTACCGATTGCGTAGTCCTGGACATCTCAAAGCTCCAACATTATTGAGATCGGAGCTGGACAGACATGGGTGCTTGAAGGCCGCTGGATTATTCGTGGACTCTCAAGGAGCCTTGAACGAAGTCGGCGCCATCCTGTTGATTCTATCATATGAATAATGTTCTAGTTCTACCTATTGAACCAACCAGATCACAGTCAACCCTTATCAGACATTTAGACTCTCCCTTAGTCTATTTTACTTTCTTTGCCGGCTCTTTTCTCCACGCAATGCATTTCCCCTGATCATCCCCCCATCCCCGCTTGTAATGCATATACGGATTGCTTCATACCTTTCTGCCAAAGGTCCGATGATAATTCAGCGCCATCATGTCCGAAGATACAATTGAGCTGTCACCCTTCGGGACAAAAGTCTCCCGTGGATATGCGCTGGAGCTGCGAAATCACCATGACATGAACGACAATAAGCCCTTTGGCAACAGTGCCAGTGGCGGGGCATGCACGTCGTCAAATATTACCAGTGGAAAGCAACGGATGGAGGTATGAATGGACCCTCACCGTGAGAGCATCGTCGCTAATATGTTGCCAAATACAGAGAAAATTTGGGTCGCTATCCATCCTGGCTTTGTCAGTCACGTTGTTGGCATCATGGGAGTCCATCGCCAGGTATGTCAGCAGTCACATCTGCCCGAACTGGATAGTAATATGTCTCTCCACAGTGGATTCACCCCAGGTCTGATGAACGGAGGTCCTGCGGCTTTAGTCTGGGGAATGCTGCTATCAATGACAGGAACGATGGCGCTCGCCTTGTCGCTGGGCGAAATGGCATCCATCTGCCCGCTGGCGGGAGCACAGTACCACTGGACCGCGCTCCTGGCGCCACCGAGGATCAGGGCATTCAGCACGTGGATGCAAGGTATGAGCGCCGGCACAGCAGACTGGCAATCACTAACCCGTCCGCAGGCTGGATCACGGTGTTTGGATGGCAGGCCGCCGTCACTAGTATCTGCTTCCTCGTGGCAACGCAAATCCAGGGCCTCATCATCCTGAACCATCCCGAGTATGCGCCGCAACGATGGCATGGAACCTTGATTATGTGGGCAGTGATGCTCTTCTCGTTCACCATCAACGTCTTTGCGGTTCGAATCTTGCCTTTTCTTCAGCTGTTGGGCGGCCTTATGCATGTCGTGTTCTTTATTGTCCTGATTGTTCCCCTGGTGCTGTTGTCGCCACGGAGTACGCCTGACTTTGTTTTCACCGAGCTGCTCAACCAAGGTGGATGGAGTAGCGATGGTATTTCCTGGTGTCTGGGAATGCTGACTGTTACATACTGCTTAACTGGTAAGATACACATCGCCTATATCGAACCTCGCTAACATCACAGGATTCGACGGTGCTATCCACATGAGCGAAGAAGTCCATAACCCGGCCGTCGTGGTCCCTCGCATTCTCATCCAAACCATTCTTATCAACGGCACTCTAGCATTCGGCTTCATCCTGGTGATGCTCTTCTGCATCGGAGACATCCAAACAATCTTAAACACCCCAACCGGATTCCCCATTATCGCAATGTTCTACCAGGCCACCGGCTCCGTCAAGGCAACAACAGCAATGCAATCCGCCATCACCCTCATCGGCTTCGTCTCCAACATCGCAGTCGTCGCATCCGTCTCCCGCCTCACATGGGCCTTTGCGCGCGACGGAGGCCTACCGTACTCCAAGTTCTTCGCGAAGGTGGATTCGACATACCACATTCCCCTCCGCGCCATCTGCCTCGTCTGCTTCACCGTCCTCTTACTGTCTCTTGTCAACATCGCCTCAACCACCGCCCTCAGCGCCATCCTCGCCCTCACCACCAGCTCCCTTTTCATTTCATACGTCATCCCCGTCGCCATGATGGCCCGGAAACGCATCTGCAAGGAGCACATCACATTCGGCCCGTTTACCCTCGGCCGATGGGGCCTAGCGATCAACATCTACGCTATCGTTTTCGGCATTTTCATTTGTACCTTTGTCTCGTTTCCCACTGAAATCCCTGTCACTGCAACAAACATGAATTACAGCGGCCCGGTATTCCTCGGCGTGAGCGTCCTGCTGATTTGCGACTGGGCGATCAGAGGCCGAGGGAGGTTTACAGGGCCGTTGAGGGATTTGTTAACGCAGGGTGCGAGGGATATGTAGTATATATACGTTATCAGTGCGAGATGTAGATGTAGTTATATGAACTCTTAATAATATCCCCTAGATTTGGTTTTAAGGACGACTCGGATATCCAAAGTAGACTGGTTGATGCTATTACAAGCACTGGGAATACCACGCGTTTACTACCGTGCAGGTATACCCGCTGGCGCACACCGTAGGGCCCGTCCACCCGCTTCCTCCACATTGACCCCAGTGCGCCGCGACTCCAGTCGAAGTCGACCCCCCAGAAGACGTCGTCGTGCTCGTCGTAGTTGGTTTCGTAGTAGTCGTCGACGACGACCCCGCAAACCCAAACCACGCCATATCCTGCTCCCCATGAATAGGAACCGTATGGCCAACGCCCGTCGCAAAGATCCCCTGCAGATTGGGCCCCCAGATAGTAGTCTGATAGTTCGCCTGCGGGGTATTGCTCAGGCTTGACTGCGGAGAATTATAATTATACCCAAACACACTAGCCCACTGCTTGCAGGTCTCGTAGTAGTTCTGCGGGTAGAGGGTAGTGTCCGTGCTGCCGTGGTAGATCTGCATGCGCGGGCGTGGGCCGGTATACCCGGGGTACATTGCTTTGGCGACCCCGGCCCAGACCTCCGGGGTGCTGATGACGCTGCCCTGGGCGCAGCTGCTGTTCCAGCCGTCGACCTGGTTGGTGGAGGAGTAGAAGCAGCCGGCGGAGACGCCCGAGTAGACTGTTGCGGCGGCGAAGAGTTCGGGGTAGGTGGCTGCCATGACATTCTATCATTCGTTAGCTTGCAGTCCCTAGCTGTTTCTAGAGTGGTATGCGCACCGTCATCATGGCACCTGAGCTTGATCCTGTCACAAAGACCTTGCTGGTATCGGCGTTGTATTGGCTGATCGTCCAGGTAACCATGTTGGCGATGGAATTGCTGTCACCGCCGCCATTGTGGGTCAGAGCCGATTGGGAACTGACATCCCAGCAGGTACCGCTGTAGGGACTCTGGGGGTAGATGACGATGAATCCGTACTGCTCAGCCAGCTGTGCGTAGGGTGATCCAGTGTAGTATGCCTGTGCGGTTCCGGTGCCTGCACGATGTCAGCAACGTCTGTGGTTGATCATATTGGTGGCTCCACCCACAGTAATGAATAGCAACGACGATTCCAGGCTTGGTGGCTAGATTGTTGGGCACATAGATGTACATGAGCGTGCCAGAGGGGTTAGCTCCAAAGTTAGTTACTTGCTGAAGTGATCCGCTGGTGATTCGCTTGGCGATATCCTGCCCTGGAGAGGCGGAGGATATGGCCAGATAGCAGAAGAGTGAGATGAGAAGAGTTAGAGCTCTCATGGTGCCTGCAGAGAAATGGGCAATTCCGTTATGTAGATGTGACCAACTCAATAGATTCAGGTAATGGGCTGGGTTGGGTTTTATCATCCTGAAGCTGACTACCCGGCTTCCCTCCCAGCATGACAAGGCATTCTGGCTAAATTCTTTCTATTACTCGGACAAAAGGAGCACCTAGAGCCAAGAACATCTAAACACTTGTCTTCCTTAGCACAAGGGTAGCGGCCTTTCCCCGCATTCCGCTACAGATTGGCTCATGAAGAAGCTTATTTATCCAAAACAGGCTGCGTAAGTTCTGCAGTGGGAAATCGGTCCTCGGGCCGGAATTCCTGAATCTTTAATCAAATAGGGTTGACGGGAATTGCAGAAGATCGGCCGCCTTCTGGCTAATGCGCAGTTTACCTTTTACCTCGTACCGATTGGACTCGAGTCACGCAGTCAAGGAAAAGACCCGGTAGGCCTATGAAGCCTCTGCCGTTTTTGTGCACAGGCAAGAAGCCAATGAACTGCTGCCGATACTTGGCATACTCGTATCTTCCAGTTAGACAGAACCACATGCTGGATCTCGTTTGAGACTCTGGAATCTAGTGCACACTTGGTGGTGGAGCTGCATAGATTCCACGGAAGGGTTTTCCGTTTTGTTGTCGGCTGTTGGTTTTTAAGACTTATGTTAATCACGATTTCCCCTGCCATTTGCCCAGAGTTACTCCCATCGCTGCGTCATCAGCTTGCAGACATCCCAGTTGTGGAAGGACTGACAATGCGGCCCGAGATGATGTGTTATGCATATTCCGAATACTGCAAGTCATTAAGCTTTGTTGACCATGAAAGCGATCCCTGGGCCCAAATAGAAAGTTTAACTTACCATGATCTACGGATTGTGGTCTGATAGACTCTCTAAATCTAGATTGGTCTGGCTCAACTACGGCAATTTGCCAAACCTTCCAGTCTAAACACGCAGATCTACATTGTTGCGGCGTAACCCCACTGTCCACTTTTAGGGCGATAGACGGGTCTAGTCTAGCGAACTAGTGCTGACTATCATACGAGCTAGACTTGTCACCAAATATGGAAGCGCCCAGCGGCAGGGCCCTGAGATCGGGCTCAACATAGCCCCGCCGCTCTAAAGGCTGCGTAGGACTCACCGGAGCAAAACTGTTGGGGAGACCTACTAAACGTCCGTAAAAGGGAGTCTCCTCTCGCTCTTTGTATATCTGACCCCATTGTGTTACTTTCACATGCGTCATGATATGGTAAGGAGGCACACGACTACAGCACTTGC
>JAABUG020152385.1:0-11869 GCA_011319215.2 Scortechinia acanthostroma | reverse complement strand
CACTCTAGACACCAAGGGGAGTCCAGAGAAGAGTCGGAGCCACTTAGTCTCCTTTTTCTGAAGGAATTCAGAATTGATGAAGTATAGGTGAGGAGAGCCGATGTTTGGGGTCCTTCTCAGGTACACAGTCCCCTAATGATCACTAAGTAGTTAGTCATAGTGGTATCTAGTATTGTGGTTCGTGGAAGTGATAGTCTGAAACATGGCAATTGACAGTCAAAAGCTGAAAGGCTGCGGCACTACTCCGTATGGAGTGGCAAAGGCCCTTGTCTGTAGGCCATAGCGTGTCAACCATCCCTTAGATAACCGACGGCGGGCTCTGACTGACCTCTCGAAGTGTGAGAGATTGCAAGCCATCTTGACTCCTAAACCCTCATTGAACTTTAACGAGTCATGACGCGGGACTCTATTCCGAGAAACGATAAAGCGCCATCAAGCATTGGAAACTGCAGTGGGACCGAACATTACTAAAAGTAAATTGAGCATCCACGCCATGATCCATCCGTGGTCAAGTCTTCTGTGGAACTTTCTTCGAGCGATGCGAACCTTGGATTGGGTTAGAGATCCTTCTGGATTCATAGATCAGCGGTTCCCAAGACTGAAACGATCGTTAGCCAACGTGTGACATTTGTGATGTCAAGGGTAAAGCACTGAACCTGTTCTCCTGAGGCGGTTTCAGTCACGCTTCTTTCGATCCTACTTCTTATTCAATGGAGATATGATTGGTTTGATGTCTCCAGTGAGTCGGCTGGGGAAGATATGGTAGAAGAGATGGAGTTTTCGTGGGCCGAGAAACTGTCTCCTTCCCCGCCAGACCACAGAAGGACACAAGCCCTACTAAACAACTTACATTGAAGCATGTCAGCATCGGTTCTGAAATTGCGAAGTAATATGAAGGTACCTACTATTGCAAGCTATTGTCATTCTGGTTGACGAAGCTACGTCCCTGAACATGTCCATTGAAGACAAAGAAGTCAAGACTCATCTAGGACTGAATCACCCCGCAACACACCGCGAACGAATGGAGACAAAGGGTCATAGAACCCTTGTTTGTTGAATTATCGCTAGTAATGCAGCGATGTTGCAATCCACAGATATGTTCTTCTCATTGGCGTATCCTCTGCGCATCCCAGCCGCAGCCGGTGCGACGCAGATTAGCGGTCTACGTTCGTATCCCTTTATCAATGTGATCTGACGCCTGGTTCACAACCCTCGCCATTCTTCACCCCGTCGTTAAACTATCGTCACAAGTTGCAAGGCGCAATGGCCATCGAGCAACACACATCCCAGTGGGACAACTTCGTCGCCAAACACACCGAAGTCGAATTCGTCTGGCTGCAATTCATGTCCTACCGCAGTCTAGTCTATACGCGCATGTTCCCCAAAGACAAATTCAAAGCCATGGTACAAAAGGGCAGATTTATCACCATCCCCAAAGTCGCACTCCTCCTAGGTCCCGGTGATGTTATCGCCGAAGGAGGCCTGCCGTCGGGTAAATTCTGGTTGCGGCCGGATTTTAAGACGGCATATTGCCAGCCCGGATCCAATGGAACTCGAGCGGTCATCATGTGCGACTTTGTAGACGATGAAGACGCGCCGATCGGGGAGTGCGCGAGGTCCCGGCTGAGGACGCTGGAGGAGACGCTGCTGAGCGAGCTGGGGTGCTCCGCATTGGTCGGTTTTGAAATCGAGGTGATGTTCATGCGAGCCGAGAAGAGCGATGGGGTGCTGCAGTTCTCCATGGCCAATTACGAGCATTCGTGGTCCAGTATGACCGCCGAGGACGAGTCGATGCTGGAGATGCTGGAGACCATTGCGCGGACGCTGGCTACGGCAGATGTTCTCTTGGAGCAGTTCCATGCCGAGGCGGCACCAGGTCAATGGGAGTTTGTGTTGCCTCCTGCGAGGCCCATCCAGGCCGCAGATATCCTGATCAGGGCTCGTGAGATCATCAAACGAGTTGCAACCTCGTTCGGATATCATGCTACGGTGTATTCGCGCCCGTCCACCGTCCATCCCGGTAACGGGGGTCATATACATTTGTCAGTAAGTCCCGTCAGTGAATCAGCAAATTGGGTCCAAAATGCAGAATCCTTCTTCGCAGGTATCATGAGCCATATGCCCGCCATCATGTCGTTCTCCTTGCCTCAAGATATCAGCTACAGTCGTGTCGCAGCTGGGCTTTGGAGCGGGGGTGAATACGCGTGCTGGGGCTGGGAGAACAAAGAGGTTCCACTCCGTCGCATCGAGGAGAATCATTTCGAGTTCAAGCTGGCTGACGGCCTTGCAAATCCTTATCTCACTTTGTCCGCAATGATCGCCGCGGGAATCGAAGGGATGCGGAACCATGAGCCTCTGCAGGGAGGTGACTGCGTGACATCTGCATCACAGCTGCTGCCGAATGAGCGGCGAGCCCTGGGAATCAATACGATCTTACCAAAATCACTCGACGAGAGTTTGAATGCCCTGGTGAAGGACCATGGTTTACGCAAACTGTGTGGCTCAAAGATAATCAGCACATATGTGTTAGTCAAGGGGACGGAGGCAAAGATACTGCGCCAAATGGCTGTCGAGGATCGAAAGAACTGGCTGATTGCGAGGTACTGAGCAGACAGCTCTTTTTGACAAGTAGAGTTAGTACGCAGACACATCAGACACCAAAACCATGTCAAATGGAACTGAGCCCCTAAATCGAATCAGACTCCTGGCTTGTTGTCAGTGTCCGCCTGGTTGCCGAGTAGAAGAGCCCAGCTACACAAATCAGGATCATGAAGGACATGCAGCACTGGATCTTGCTGCTAAGAACGATGATGGGAACATTGTTCGGCTGCTTCAGTCCATACCCACGATAACAGCACTGGACAAGCGGAGCTGGAAGCTTGACTCTCTTTCTCAGTGGATCTTTGTCCTTCGCTTAACTGCTAGACTGCACTGTATTATCATCAGGCAGATGGGAATTCAATCGCCTAATCCAGTGGTTGACCTTATATATGATACCCTTTTGCTTATCGTTCTTGCCTGGTATACGAATATGTCAATACAATGATAAATCAGTCGCTATATAGCTATACATCCCCCCCCGATCCCCATCCTACATCATTCCTTGTACTCTGCATCGCGGGGTGCATCTCTACCTCAATCTGTCATCCTGCCGCTGCAGCTGTTCCTCATCTACCGACATCGTTATTGCTATCATCACGTTGGCCTTGGGACTGCTTTCAGACAGCATCCCCCTCCACTCAAAATGGCCGAGGCGTTCTCTGATCGGCCGGGTCCGATGGCAGACCTGAACCAGCGCAGTGGAGAATCAACTATTTACAGTGGACTAACAAGCGGGGAACAGCCTTCTTATTGGATCGCTTGTCCCAAGAATCTGTTATAGGGGTCTGGCACTTTCTCAGCTCGAATTTCTCTTACTCTTCCGAATGCAACGATTCGTGAGTTTGCGGCTGCGCCCTGAACCGTGCTGCAGGGCCACTCTAGTGCCGCTAAACTCTGGGGAAGAAGGGGAAGACCCTCAGAATGAACATGGGATTCCCAACCTCCATCCGGGGAAATGCACCAAAAGGCAACTGCAGTCTGGGGAGAGGTAAGCACCGATGATCGGCCAGCCAACAGCCCAAGCAAGAATTCTTGGTCCACTTGGTGTATCGCCCTCCCCCGGCACCCGCCGATGACCGTACAAAATGGACATCTGGTATATAAATACAATTGACATTTCCGGCAATGTGTGGCCCATCAGAGCGGGGCATTGAAGGGCCTCTGCATCACTGTTTGAGTTTTACAGATCGCTCATATTGAGATCAGAGATCGATATTATCGAGATACTTGCGGTACTTGCATATATCGCCCGATCGTCCGTTGGCCATTGACATGGCGCCCTATTTTGGCCTCCGTGGCTCTGCCTTGAGCCGGGCCATCATCTCTCTGGTCGTGTGCCCAGCCTTTGTCACCTACGGATACAACCTGAGCGTGGCCGGGGGCTTGCTGACGCTCGAATCGTTCGTCGGGGCCTTTCCCCAGATGGATACGATTAAAACCACGGGGACTCAGCAGCATCACAACTCCACCATTCAGGGTAAGTTCCAGCATTCAGCATGGGAATAATGGCTGATGATATAGGAACCATCGTGGCCCTTTTCACCGTCGGGGGTATATTCGGCTCCCTGTCGTGCATATACCTTGGCGATCGTCTGGGCCGCCGAAAGGTCATCCTCCTCGCATCTGGTGTGACGATCGTCGGTGCAGTTCTTATGGCCACCGCATTCGACTTTGCTCAGTTCATTGTGGCACGACTGGTTCTGGGTTTGGGGACGGGTGCATATCTGGCGACGGTGCCCGTGTGGCAGTCGGAAATCTCCAAGGCCAGCAAACGGGGAGCTCATGTGGTGACTGACGGCATCTTCATCGGCATTGGTGTCTCCCTGTCGCTATGGATCGACTTTGGCTTCTACTTCATTACTGGCAACTCGGTCTCGTGGCGGTTCCCCCTCGCCTTTCAGATTGTCTTGCTGTTGGTCGTCATGGTGTTCATCATGATCTTTCCCGAATCGCCCCGGTGGCTGGTCAAAAAGGGCCGGATTCAGGAAGCCCGAGAGATTCTTGCCGCCCTGGCCGATGTGGAGCCGGACTCGGACTCGATTAGCGCGGACATTCGCGATATCGAGCTATCGCTGTCCATCTGTGGCAACCCCTCGTTCAAGAACATGCTCACGATGGGCGAGCAGCGGCTGTTCCATCGCACCCTGCTGGCGGCAGGCGGGCAGATGTTCCAGCAGATGTGCGGGATCAACCTGATCAGCATGTACGCGACGACCATCTTCGAGCAGTACCTAGGCATGAACGCGATGAATTCCCGCATCCTGGCGGGGGCCATGTGCTTGACACAGCCACTGGGCGGGTTCCTGGCTTTCTTCACGATCGACCGGCTGGGCCGGCGGCCGCTGATGCTATGGAGTGCGGCAGCCATGTCCATCTCCATGGCCATCCTGGCGGGGACGACCTCGGTGACGGACAACACAGGCGCGACGGTCGTCGCCGTCATCTTCCTCTTTGTCTTCCAATTCATCTTTACCGTCGGCTACTCGGGCCTGACGTTCCTGTACGCAACCGAGGTCGCACCCTTGCAGCTGCGCGCAGCCATCAGCGCCGTCTCCACGGCCGCCGTGTGGACCTTCAACTTCCTCCTGGCGCAGGTGACGCCCGTCGGGTTCAACTCGATCGGGTACCAGTACTATATCATCTTCGCAGTGCTCAACGCAGCCATCGTACCAACCGTCTACCTCTTCTTCCCTGAGACCAACGGCCGCACCCTCGAGGAGATCGACGAGATCTTCATCCGGTCGAAGAGCGTCTTCGACCCGCCCCGGGTGGCGCGCAGCCTGCCCCGGATGCATTTCGCCGAGGTGGTTGATGTCGCGACGGATTCGGGGGATGAAATTAAAGCCTGATTTCGGCTATCGCCATCCGCCACAGTCGCGCCTAGATTAAATTGATCCTGATGTCTCTGCCAAGTATCGGACCAGCGGTCCGCTGGATAATATCCGCTGTCTAAGTGCAGAGAGATACCAGTAGGACGATATTAACCCCGTATCTGATTGGGTATACGCTACGCAGATCATCTGCATGAATATACTCCGGATTGACGAACTTGACGAAGGTATGAACGGACTGCAGGCATTCTAGACTACTTTATTTGAATCTCGAAGGATCTGAAGGATTGTCTGCGAAACACACGGAGTGATCAGGATTCGGGGTTCAACCGACATCGGCGTGCCATTTAGCCGTTTCAGCATGAGACACTCTTGTATATAAATGCAGAATCACATTCATCCGTTCTCTGCAATCAATAAATCAAAGATCTGAGTGACAATCGACATTTCACTGCGTATCCCATATCTCAAGATAGAAAAGATGAAATCATGGCTCCTGTTCCTCCCCCTCGTCCGCTGCGACGTGCTCTGGAGCGGCTTCTTCGACGCCAACTTCACCGTCGACCACTTTGATAAACGTATCCCCAGCGTCCCCTCTACCTTTTATCCAGCTGTATGTATACTGACAAATGGATAGGGTCCTGGTCCAACCAAATCGCGCCCTACCAATGGTACATCCACGGCTCGCAGCCCACACCGCACTACCTAGGCAGTTCCAAGGACTTTAAGAACCCAGCTTCCAGGGCTGATGCCGGTTGGGATGCTGAGGCTGGATAATAGTAAGCCGGGGAAGGCGTGGGCGGAGGATTGGTTCTGGGCGGGGCTTTATGTGGAGAGTGGGAGGGTGACTACAGATGTGGCTGGGCCTTGTACTCTTTGAGGCATGGCATATATATTGAATTTGGAGATCATGGATAGGAGGTGATCATAGATGGTGAGGTGATATCTAACGAATGCAGTACCCCCCGTCAATGAGAAGATCAGTCCCGGTCATGTAGGAACTGGCATCGCTGCACAGATACACATACGCGCCCTTGAGCTCCTTTGCGTCTCCGTTGCGGCCCATGGGAATCATACTCAGCCACAGATCCTGCACCTTCTTATCGACGAAATCCGACAAGCCAGTGTCGATATAACCAGGCGAGATACTGTTGACCCTAGCAAAATCCCTCCACTCATTCGCCAACGACTTGGCAAAGTGAATACACCCCGCCTTGGCCACATTATAGCTCGTCTGCTCCTGCGGATAATTCGCAATGTGGCCAGACATACTGCTGGTAATCACAAAGCTGCCCTTCCCACGCTCCTTGAAGTGCGGGCCCACAGCCTTCGCACAGTGGAACGTACCCGTCAAATCCGTCTGAATAACCTCCTGCCAGTCCTGAATCGACCCATCCAGGATCCCCGAGCTGGCAGTACGCCCCGCATTCGCAATAAACGCATCGATCTGCCCGAACTCGGCCAGCACGTCCGACACAAGCTTCTGCACGCTCTCCCAGTCGCCAACGTTGCACTTGTAGGCCTTAGCCTTGATGCCGTAGGTCTTGGACAGCTCCTCTGCGTTCTTCTCGCCGCCTTCCGGGCGGGAGGCGTAGGTTAGGGCGATGTTGGCGCCCATTTCGGCGCAGCCGCGGGCGGCTTCGATGCCCATGCCGCGGGGGCCGGAGGCGCCGGTTACCACGACGGTTTTGCCTTTGAGGCTGAGGAGGTCGAGGAGGGAGGAGGCGGCGGGGACGGGGATGGGCATTTTGATGGTGGATATTTATAAATCGTGATAATTTTTAGATATTGTGGTTGTACGAGAGGTAATCCCAGAGAATGCAGGAAGAAGAGGGGTAGTTATATACCCCGGGTTGGGCGGATGACGTTGATGATGTCATGGCGGGTCTAATTAGGTTACGGTACCAAAAGAGGAGTAAGAGGACCTTCGTAGCAAGCGCTACAACCACGAAATGATAAGATGGTCATTTCTTAGAAAGTGCAAGACTAGAACTACTCTTCAGCCATAGCCAGCAACTCATTCCTATAAAGTACTGCTTATCTCCTCAGCTTCTTTATCCCTTCTCTAGCAGCATAGTAACAAGATTCTTATGTTCCTTCTCTATTTTCTTAGTAGGTAGCTTTTTCTGAGCTTTATTAAGTAGGATAGAAGCTGGGTGATTCAGGGCCGCCAGAGATTCAGGGCAATTTTCTTAATCTAGAATATATTAGTGATAAAGAGTATTGAGGGAATAGATAGACAATACTAAAATTATTTATATTCCTAAGGTAAGGCTATATAGAATAGAGAAAGATGTCCATTTAGTACTGGTTCTTCTAAAGGTCTTAACAACCATAGTATCCGAAAGTATATCAGCACTATAGATAACTTTCTTATTAAGTTATTAAAAGGACTTTCCTGCAGGTATCTATATCCTTCTAAAATACATCTTAAACTTATATATAGATAGCCCTCTTATAGAGAGCTAGATAGCCTTAGTAATAGCGTTGAAGCTGCTTAGCCTGCTTAATATAGGATTCAGCTTCCTTAAGATAGGATTTAGTTTCCTTATAACTAGATTTAAGCTATACACGCATTTAATCTATTGCTATAAGAATGAATAAGCTACCATCATTAGTAGCTAGACAGTGCTGAGGGTCATAGTGTAGTGATGGCGTGTCCTCAATCATTTTCTCAACACAGGCTTTATGTGGGTTCTCCTTTCCATCAAAAGAGGTATGATAAGTGATCTCAGACTCTATAGTATAAGTGAATTAGTTGAATCTTTCATGCGAAGGGAGGGAGGAGACTCGAATGCGAAATGGACTCTATCCACAGCCATACACACTATTTGAGCATCTGAAATGAAAAAGCAGCGAGCTTTCGTTGCACCCAAAGGAGCTTCATATTTCATCACACACTCTTCTCCACTAGAAAGCATCTGGGACGCCCTGCTGACCAGAAAAAGGCATCTGCTTGACAGGCTCACACTGTCTTATTCAACGGATCAAGTGACTCTAATATCGAGCTTCTTTAGATCAGAAACCATCTTAGATTCTACCTTGACATACTGCCTGGAGATCTATTAGCACCCCTGGAAGTCTCCGTTGCACATCTGATTGCTCTGTGAGGGGTTGCTAATTTTAGTCAATCCTTCCTAAGCGCTTATCCAGTTGGCATACGATTTCATTATCTTTCTATGACATAAAGGTAGCGTGAATGCTTACCAAGAATCCGTCTGCAATTGAGTTGGAGAGGAGTTGGAGGGGTGGATACCAGCGGTGGGGTAACGAAACAGTGGAACAGTGGAACTTCAATGGAAAATGTCGGTTACCGTTATGTAACTAAAGTCTATAAGTATATAATACAGACGTGTCAACTGGTTAGACTCTCCTCGCTCTCCCCCCGCTTCGTAGGGTGGCTCGCTGTAATAATCGTGGTTGTCACGCCCTGATACTCCTCGTCCGCCATTCCGGTCCACAGTCGACGTGCGTCTTCGCCCGCCTCATCGGGTTTCGATCGGCGAGTGAGCCCCTTGGGCATGTTGCTGGATAGCGGAAACGAGCCTGGTTGTCGTTGATGACTTGGTGCGCCTGACGAGCCATCACGAAGGAAGCGAACCAGAGGACGTAGGGTGGTGAGCGAGCCTGCCGTGATGCCCAGTCCGGCTTCGACGTTACTCCAGATTGAGATCTGCCAAGTCAGCTTTTGCTGGTCATCAAGGTGGAGCGATTGCTCGTGGAGTGATCTCACTTGGTAAGTTGCATAGAAAAAGTCAGGATCCTTGTAATTGTGAATAAACGGGATTCGAACAATTACGGCCGCGCTGGCAATGCATCCGATCCCCAGAATCCCTGCAATGGCCATCTTCGTCCGGGCGTTCATGCGCAGAGACCAGATGATGAATACTGGCAATATTCCAATCGTGAAGTCGGTGACGGCTGCACCCACGCTGTAGGTATACGCAATGGCGATCAGGATATCTGTATCGAGGCATGACCCCTGCTCGGTGAATCGGTTCCAGAAGTAGTCTACCGGTTTACACTCGAACATGGTGAAAAAGAAGAAGAGAAGGCCGACAATCAGGGCCACGCCCATGGCGGCGTAGAGGATGAGGATGTGCACTCGGCTAATGGTGATGCGCAGGAGGGAGATGATGATGGATATTTTGGCGACGACGCAGGTGAGGACATAGAATACTTGACCGAGCCACCAGCACTTGTATCGTTAGCATATGTTGTGTATAACAGGTTCCGATGAACATACCAGTAGAGCTCGACGGTAATAATCCGGGTGCTCTAGAAAGTAAACCGTCTTCTGGCCCATCCCATAGGAGCAACCAACAAGAGTGACAATGGCGAATGCTAGGTTGAGGGCCTTACTCGTCAGTACGCTGGACGAGGTCAATAAGGTAGAACACCTACCATAGCGGCGACCATCGTCCAGTCATCCCAGCCAAAAGCGCGCACGATACGCGCGCGAACGAAACATCGCAGGCCAACGGTGATTAGCGAGAGGGCCAAAAAGACGGAGGTGGCCGTAACAATGGCCTCACTGCGACCGTTGAGCATGATGATGCCGAGACATGGATGTGGCCGTGAAGAGAGTCCGGTTAGACAAACACAGAGGAGCGACCGGACCCTTAATAAAGATAATCAGTGGATAATCAGCAGAGAGAGATTCTATTTCTGATTAGCGCGAGAACTTTATTATTGCAAGCCATGCAGCTGGTGCCACGGATGCCATGCGTCGTCCTCCTGTTATGGCCCAGAGGCCCAGACTTTTGGCGGTTTTATGGTACGCAATACGGAGTCCTCCGTAGTAGGGTCGGTGACTCGGTTGACACTATTTAGATCGCCGCACAATAGAGCTGGATAGGATTGCTCTTTCGGTCATCGATTCCAAGAGATTGGGACCTGTAGATCAATATTGAGACGGCGAAGAGTCAAGCTTGCTTTCACTGTGGCATGGACAATCTTGGTATCGCACTGTTGCTGCTTGTCCCTGATTCCTGATTGAATTTGAATGGGTCCGAAGCACGTACGTGGTAGAAGCGGACCATGTGGAACTGCCATTCCCCTCGTGTGGTTCATTTCCCAGTCCGTATATTGCAGATCGTGTCAGTGGAAGCGAACCACGAATGAACGAGTTTCTGGTGGGGATTGATGGCAAAACCACGGATGTCGGAGGCGAGCCCTCAGATAGTCAGACTTGGCCAGCAGTTCCTCTGTGACTGTCGATTGGTCTGGGTAGAAGCGGCGAAGAGAGCCGCAGCAGGTGAAGCTGTTCAGGGGAAAACATCCGGATCTAACAAAGTCAAACGCCATCCCTGTGAATTTATTACTTAATAACTACCTCTCTAATCCTGCCTTTGCAGTGTCTTTGGCTCTTTGCATCTCTGGAGACTGCACTCTGCATTTTGACTAGAGAAGTATGTACTGCGAAGAACTTGGATGTATGATGAATGACATTGTCTTCTGCAGATGATTGAATCATTCAGCCCTTCCATTATTATTAGTTTCGTCGATTTCCTCAAACTCACATCCAGTTTATCCTGATCTACTTGTTGATCCACGGCCATAGTGTGCTTCATCCCGGTCACCGGGATCTATTCGGGATCTACGACAATGCGGCGTTTGGGCTATCGAAGACAAAGAAGCTAAACTAAAGGCATTATTATTGAATCATTGAATGATATTCGGAGTCCCAACCATGTGGTCGCATTGGTTGACTGTCATGTCTGTCATTCCGAAAGGATTCAACCTTAAAAGTTTTGGCTTCCTTGATCCATTGCTTAGATCGCCGTGCGGCCGTGGAAGATCAGCATACGTAACTACTATCTCAAAAGCGGCACGAGCATTTGGATCTGAAATGAACTATTGAATTCAATTCCTCCTGAACTTTGACCAAAGCCGAAGCTGTCAAGGGTCCTCTATTGAACTTAGAGGACTGACCCTGATTTTTGGCAAAGGGGGCCGAGTTTACTCCGGACAATGGACATTGAGGGGAAAGGGGCACTTGGCAATTGGCATTGGGCAGTGGGCAATGAGCACAGTGTCTTCAAGTTCTTTGATTTGTTGACTTGAGGGTATCTCAATTTCTGAGACCTTTACTACCATGTCAGATGAATAACCGAGTCATATAAGCTGTATCTACTATCTAGAGATATGAGGTCAGCCTCAGACATCAGAATGGCCGCGGGAAGTTCCCCGCACTCTCTCGATGTAACAACCTCGGTTGTCTGAGATGGAGATAAAAGCATCAATTGACATCTTGTGTCAATTTGATAGTAGCCAATATCACTGAAACTCCGCAGTAATCAACAGCACAATTCACAACATGCCTGGTCTCACTCTGCATCTCCTTGCTCTTGCTCCCTCCACCACTGCCGAGTCTTTCCTTCGTCAGCTCCGCCAATCCTCCGCCATCAAGGTCATTCTCGCCTCTCGACCACGAC
>JAABUG020152274.1:0-11904 GCA_011319215.2 Scortechinia acanthostroma | reverse complement strand
TGTTTATTAATTTTTAATGTTTATTAATTTTTAATGTTTATTAATTTTTAATGTTTATTAATTTTTAATGTTTATTAATTTTTAATGTTTATTAGTTTTTAATGCTTATTAATTAATAATGTTTATTAATCTTAAATGTTTATTAATTTTTAATGTTTATTAATTTTTTTGTTTAATTGTTATAACTATTGCACCTACCATTGCTAATAAAAGGATTATAGAAGTAATTATAAGTCATATTGAATAACTAGTATACATTATATTACCTATACTTGTAATATGAGAAGTTTCTGCTAAATTACTATCTCAAGCTTTAGATGTTACAAAAGCTATTTCTCCTATATCAGAAAGATTTCCATTAATATTTAAACTTTCTTTAAAGTTTAAATTGTTATTATATATGAAATCATTTTTATATAAAAAATCGTTTAGAATCTCATTTAAAGAATAACTTGAACTGTTTAATGTTGCAATATCATAAGGTAAAATTTGGAATAAAGTATAGTTAAAAAAAAAACCAAGCATAACAGCTAAAGGAATACTATTGTTAGTTTCACTTAATAATTCAGAGATTCTAATATTAATTAGCATTAAAATAAATAAAAATAATATAGATACAGCACCAATATAAACTAATAAATAAGATAAACCTATAAAGTTCATACCTAACATTATTAAATAACCAGATATACTTAGAAAAAGTCCTATTAAAAATAAAACAGATACAATAGGATTTTTACTAATAATAACTAAAATTCCGCAAACAATAGCCGATACGGATATACAATCTAAAAATATATCTCTATACCCATTAGTGAAAATCTCATTTAAAATAAATAAATTTATCATAAAATAATTTTTTTTTACTCTCTAAAAAAAACTATTAATTTAATAAGTTAAAACATCTAAAAAATTTAGATTTAAAAAAAAAATAGAGGGTTAAAAAAGTAATTTATGCATCTAAATACCTTAGACTCACTTAAGAAAATAATAGCATAAGCCCTTAAGATGAATTGAACATCTATAAAAATATTAACAGTATTCCGCTCTACCGTTGAGCTATAAGGGCTTTAAGGTAATAATATATCTATTATTAATTCTGGCTTTTTTATATTTCAGATTTTTTTCGTTCTTTTTTAACTTTTCGCTTTTTTTTATTTTTTTTAAGCAGATATAAGATTATAAGTTCTTTGTTAAATTTAGGAATATTTTGTATAGATTATATATTATTAAGGAGTTTCACTAAATACAATCATCAAAAAATTGATTATATAACAACCCTTTCAACTTTTTAAATCTATCTTTAAATCTTTCTTTAAATCTATATGTATAGATGGAAAGTATATTTTAATAATGAATTATTAAAATATCTTATATTATAGGAGACAAGAGATTCGAACTCTTAAAAGTATATAACTATCGAGTTTACAGCTCAACCCTTCTTACCAATAAAGGAACTCTCCTTTTTTAATTTTTCTTTTAATTTATTTAACTTTTATTCTTTTTAAGACTTTTTAGTCTTTTTTGTATTTATTTTACACTTAAAAAAAAAACAAAAGTCTAAAAAAGTATAAAAAAAAGCAAGAAACCCTTAAAAAAAAAAGAGGTTAATAACCTAAAAAAAAAGTTTTAAACCAAATAATAACCTATAACTGGATTCGAACCAGAATTTAGCTATAAATAAATAACTATGCTCCTTGCACAGGCTTTATAGAGGTGTATAGTTAATATTCATTCTTCCCGGGCTAGTTCCCCAACCCGAACCGTATTTCGACTTAACACCAATTAAAGTCACGCATACGAAAATTATTTATTAAAATATTTAGATCTAAATTATCTAAAATAAAAATTAACAAAAACCAAACTTATTGCGCATACTCCTTTCAGTGCCTGACGAGTGGTTAGTACCTGACTGAGATAAAATTCACCGTGATGTGATTACTCACGATTACTAGTAATTCCTTATTCATGTAGTCGAGTTTCAGACTACAATCCATGTTTTATCCTATTTTATGGGATTAGCTCCAATTCACATTATTGCATCCCTTTGTAAAGGTATATGTGGCACGTCTATAGCCCACAATATTAAGGTCATGATGACTTGCCTTAGTCCCTGTTATCACAGCCAATCTAGCGGCGAACTGTTTTATTATATTAAATAAAACAAGGGTTTACGTTAATTTAGTGGATCTAACCTAGTCTCACGACATTAACTGAAGACAGCCGTGCAACGCTTGTAAATACTCTAAAGTAATCTAGAGTACTATTCAAATTGTGGTAAGGTTCTTCGAGGATCATCGAATTAAATAACATACTTCACTACTGGTTTCAGAAACGGCCTAATGATTTCAGTTCCTGTGTTGCCACATTACTCTTGAGGTGGAGTGCTTACACTTTCATTTATAGATCAAAGTAATCTAATCTATGACACTCATCATTGTCTGCCTGGACTACAAGGGTCTCTAATCCTTTTAATGCCCCAAGCCTTCGTCCCTCAACGTCAGTTATTACATAGAGGATTGCCTTCGCCATTACCCGTCCTATTAGTATAAAAACATTCTATCTCTCCACTAATAGTTCAATATTCCTCTCACATGAAACTCAAGTCATATCTGTACCTTTTAAGGATAGATATACAGTCTAGGTACCCTTTAAACCTGTTAAAGATGACTAACACTAGTCTTTCTTGTCTTACCGCGACTGCTGGCACAAGATTTGGTCAAGACATATAGATAGAATGTTGTCATTATCAGCTTCTATCTAGAACTTCATATGACGTAATCACAAGTTTTATTAATAAAACTCATACATTCCCCCAAGTTGCTGGTTCAGCCGTTAGGCCATTGACCAATATCCCTCACTGCTGTACAAACGCATTGGGGTTTTTTCAGACCCAATGTGATCGATCGACCTCTCAGTCTCGACTACGGACTTAAGCTAGTTAAGCCATTACCTTAACTACTACTTATCCGAGATATTTAATTGTCATCTAAAAGCGAAACATTGTTCTTTATATGCAAAGTACGTAAAAGTACAATGCGCCATAAGGGATTTGCCTTCTTCGCCCTAACTTTTAGGTAGCCATAAATATCCTATACTCACCTGTACACCACTTCAATAACGTTAAATTATTGTCGTACGATTAGCATGTGTCAAGCATTTGGACAGCGTTCAATCAGAGCCATCATCAAGCTCAATATATTAAATATATAATATTAAAATTCTTACCCAGGATTCGAACTTGGATCTTAGATATTAGAAGTATCTTGTTTTACCATTAAACTAGCAAGAACCTGATGTATACATATTATAAAGTTAGTATAATACTATTTAATTCGTTTTATTCGTTTAACTTATTTTATTCGTTCTATAATTAAATTAAAAAAAGGGTGGGGTAGGATAAACCACACATATATGGAGTTATAATCCTATAAACTCCATATATAATTAAGATATAAACCTAACTCCTATTAACTCATAACAGTATAATAGACTTACTATAAAAAACTAAAATATCTTTAATAGTTACTCTAAAAACCTAAAATATCTTTAATAGCTACTATAAAAAACTAAAATATCTTTAATAGCTACTATAAAAAACTAAAATATCTTTAATAGCTACTATAAAAAACTAAAATATCATTAATAGTTACTATAAAAAACTAAAATATCTTTAATAGTTACTATAAAAAACTAAAATATCTTTGATAGTCGCTATCAAAACTAAAATATATTTGATAGTTATAAAAAACTAAAATATATTTGATAGTTACTATGAAAAATTAAAATATCTTTAATAGTTACTATAAAAAACTAAAATATCTTTAATAGTTACTATGAAAAATTAAAATATCTTTAATAGTTACTATGAAAAATTAAAATATCTTTAATAGTTACTATAAAAAACTAAAATATCTTTAATAGTTATTATGAAAAATTAAAATATCTTTAAGAGTTACTATAAAAAACTAAAATATATTTACTCTCTAAACCTAAAATATCTTTAATATAGTTTTTATACAAAAAAAGGTATTTAATACAGTTTTTATAAAAAACTAAAATCAAAATTTAGTAATTTTTTAATATTCTCCTCTAAAAACTTATTAATACTATCATACTTTTTTCTTCTTTTTTTTTTGTAAATTTTCTTCTTTTTTTGTAATTTTTCTTATTTTTTGTAAATTTTCTTCTTTTTTTATAATTTTTCTTATTTTTTTTTGTATTTTTTTCATTCTTTTTTTTTTTAAGCTCTAAATTTATTATTGCCTATATAGGAATAATCCTTATTTATAATTATTGTAAAAATAATTATTATAATAATAACTATTATTACAATTACTTGTTTTATAGTAATTACTTTTTTTATAACAATTATTATTAAAATTCAGTATTTTTTTTTTTTATTTTCGTTTTTTTTTCTTATTTTTTTGTACTTTTTTTGTATTTTTTTTTTGTATTTTTATTGTATTTTTTTTGTACTTTTATTGTATTTTTTTTGTACTTTTATTGTATTTTTTTTTGTACTTTTATTGTATTTTTTTTTTGTACTTTTTTTTTTAAACAAATACAATAAAAGTACAAAAAAAATAAGAAAAATAAACGAAAATAAAAAAAATACGAAAATAGTTAAAAAATTAAAAAAAAAAAAAAACAATAAAAATTATTATTTATTTTTTTTCTAAAAGAGTTAATAATGTAAATAATATTAAAATTAATAAATTATTATCTAAAATAAACATATAAGGTACTAATATATAAAGTATTAAACCAACTAAAATATATAAAGCATAAGAAGTAATTATACCACTATCTAAGCTAGATATAGCTTTACTTAATTTTAATAGTCCTATTTCTAGTCCAAAAGGTCCGAGTAATTCAACTGAACCTTTATCGATAACTTTAGTTGTTTGACCTCCTAAGATCAAGATGATCTTTGTAATATATTTATTATAAAATAACTCTATTAAAAACCGTTGATTAAAGAAACTAAATAGATTATAACCAAGTCTAGTAAATTTGAAAACAATAAGTAGTCTAGGTCAAAATTCAGATAAAACAATAGAAATTATACTTGAAATACTAAAAAATAAAGGCAATAATTTAAATAAAGTAGGTACAGCATATTCAGTATCTAATACTATTTCATGTGAAGGATGAATAAATAATGCATTATCTGAAAAAAATCCAGATCCTAACCCTATAAATATATCTTTAGTAATGTAACCAAAGAATATTGAAAAAATAGCTAATATTATTAATGGGGAAGTCATAAATATATCACCTTCATGTGCTTGTTTATGATTAATTCTAGATCCATTAGGATTTATTAAAAATGTTAAATATAATACCTTCAGAGAATATAACGTAGTAAACATAGCACCTATAGTAGCTATGAAGTATACAGCAGTACTAGAAAAATAAAATTGACCATATGCAGATTCAAGTATAAAATCTTTAGAATAAAACCCTGTCATAAAAGGAAAAGCAACTAAGCTGAGAGAAGCTATTAACATGACTGAATAAGTTAAAGGTAAATATTTTTTTAATCCACCGTATTTCCTAAAATCTTGATTATCGGATACTGCATGAATAACTGCACCTGCTCCTAAGAATAATAGTGCTTTATAAAAAGCATGATTAACTAAGTGAAATAAAGCTATATTATAACAAGATAAACCTACAGCTATAACCATCATACCTAATTGCAAAATTACTATTAAATTAATAATTTAATGTAACCTGGACCATTTCTTTATTAATCATTATATTTTTCTCATTTATCTTCGAATACAACTCATTCGTTTAATTTATGTAAATCTTTGCTATTTATACCTAATCTAGCGTTATAAAATTCTTTTATTAAATTAATACGATTATGTTTTAAAGTTTTTAACGGATATTTACTGAAATAATTATCTACCATATTAAACAATTCATTTTTTCTATAGATAATATATTTAAAAGCTTCTCCTCTTTGATTACTAGGATCTACACGCCCTCCATATATATTAATTAAGGGTTGTAAGAGATAAATATTCTTTTGTGTAGCACTTATAAAAACTTGACCTGATGATTTACTAAAATATACTGAACCATCACTATCCATAAATCCACTAAATCAACCATTGTTAAATGTTAAAGGTTTTGGATAAATTAACTCTATACCATATTTAACACATAATTTATTTAATTGTAACAAACGAACAGGATTTCTTATTTCACCATTTACAGCGTTTATTAATTTAAGTAAACCCTTTTTATTACTTAAATTATATCTTAATGCATTTGCATTTGATATAGGTCTAATACTACCACCAAATTTATGTAATATTTCATATAGAGCTCCTTTATCTCTAATATCCATAACAATATAGATACGTACAGATCCTTTTTTACTTAAAATGAAATGACCATCACCATCAATAACACCTGCTAATCATTGATTAAATTTTAGATCAGAACTAGCCTTTTTTTTTAAAAAGGGATTAGGGGTTTCATTAGTTAAAGTGGAATAATTTTTGTCAAAGCCTTTTATTACAGAGATATAATTAAATTTCTGTATAAAAGTTAAAATAATAACGCTAGATAAAACAAAGAAAAGATAAGAAAAATAGATTAATATCAAACGTATGGCCTCTGAGATTCCTACTAACTTGCTTATAGTAATAATTCCTCATTTTTCAATCTTAAAATAAGATAGTCAAAATAATTTGATAAATGAATTAAAAAAACTATTACTAATGTAAATATATTTACGAGCTTTGGTTATCTGCGAATTAATTATAAAATATATAACCTCTACGCACATAGTTTGATACCTGAATATAATAAATTTATTATATTCTCGAGCCAATTGACTCATAGTAGAATAAGCTATAACTTTCTTAATATCTTGTTGGAATAATCCAATTAAAGAACTAAACACAGTAGTGATAGCTCCTAATCATAAACAAAGTAATAGTACTGTTGAACTATATTCTATTAAAGGAGATGAACGCATTAAAAGATACACACCTGCCGTAACCATTGTAGCGGCATGTATTAATGCGGAAACAGGAGTAGGACCTTCCCAAAGCTCACGGTGTAAAGTAATAATCAATAAAGATAGCATACTCCGAATACACCTGTCAAATAATAGAGCTTCCGATTGTACATTCAGCCACATGAAAAAGAGATAAAAACGATGAATAAATTTTTTAAAATAAATAAAGATATAAAAAAAGGGGAGTAAAGATATAACATACTCGGATTAAAAGAAAGACCAACTGTCGTACTTTATTAGTCTTCAGCCTTTTCTGTTCGTCTTTCTTTATTCATTCTACCTTTAATTTGTAGAATTTCAGCTAAACCTGCTAAAGTTAAATGGTTACCTGTCTTTACAATATCCGCCGCTTTACATCAATCCTCAAAGTCTTGAGCTTTAACCCCCCTAACACAGGATATTCTATAAAAAACGGAAGAATTTTATGAGCAATATCCGAAAACTTAGATGTTTTGTATTGTCCATAGTTATTACCTTTACCCTTAGAATAATGGCCACATCCTAAATAAGATATTAAACATACCAAAAGTGTTTCATCTCTAGTATGTTGAGTAACTCTAAAACGCATTTCTACATTACGAGACTTGACAACACTAATATCAAAACAACCTTCACCACTCGTAAATCCTGCAAGCCAGTAAGGGTTAGGAATTTTCTGCTCTAAACCTGAGGGTCTCATCCCTGGAATGACATTAGGAAAAGCTGCCTTTAAACCAGGTGTTAAACCCTTATTTAATGAAGCTTTTAAAGCTAAAACCTTCTCCAAACCTTCACAAGTTAAATGAGTGCCGTTTTCCATTAATTTCACCACTTGACTAAATAATAAATAATCAGCCCGTTTTTGTGTAATTAAAGGAAAATTGTCAAAATGACGTAAAATCACAGTGGCTATATGGTTTAGATTATATACTCTATAAACCAAACTATTATCACGTTCTTTGACAATATTATCACGTTCTTTGACAATATTACCAACTCCCCCAAAATATGATTTAATTTGAAGCAAAAGATCCATATCGGTTTTGTGAAGAGCTATAGAGAATATAACTCTTACCCTTCAACCTGTAGTCTTACGAGAGTCTCTCGTAACTATAACCATGAAAGATGCCTCCGCAAAATTTTTTTTATTTATAATACGATAAATAAAAAAAATAATGCAAACCCTGTAACAAATCAAGGATTTAATTTATTTTTTATATTATTTTTTTATCATCGTCCAGAACTACTGTTAGATCTTTTTTCTCAACTTTTCTTTCCCTGGAAGGTAAAGTTGAGTATGATCTTTTAAATATCCCATTTGTTTTATAAATTCCTTTCTTTTTAAGAGAATAGTGACTGCTATGTTTTTCACAAAGCTCTAGGGTTCCTTTACGTAAAATAACTCCTCTATTTATACGCCAAAAAGTAAACTAGATTGAGCTTCCGACTGTACATTCAGCAGCATTTCAGCCACCCCGTGGTGACCCAGTCTGTAGCGATATATTAAAATACCGACGGTCTTAACTACGGAACATTTTGACCGTTTTCACCTCAGTAGCTTTTAAGTCCAGAAGTGTCTGGAATCTCCATATGTATGAAATATATTTGGTTTAATCCTTGCTATATTTCTAACCCCCTACATAAAAAAAATTATCAATATAATTTTTTTTTTCTGGAGGGGTAAGTATGGTTCTATGGTCGAACTTACCATAACTATTTCAAATAATTTTGTTCATTGACCATTTGCGACTTTTATAAGGGTATCGCCATAGGTAGTCAAACGTGTAATCCAACTTGAGAACTTTTAGCCATTGCACCTATTAATAAACATATTCCTATTAAAGTTACAATGTTTTCACTAATATAAGGAGCTAAGGAAAACACAGTAGAATAATCTAAGTTACCTACACTTCATAATATTGCAAACATACCTACAGTTAAAAAAGTATCACCCACTCTGTTAGTCAAAAAAGCTGAAAGAGAACTTTGGTTTGCTGCTATTCTAGTAAATCAGAAACAAACTAAAAGATAGGAACAAACCCCCACACCCTCTCAGCCTACAAACATAAGTAAGTAATTGTTAGCTGTTACAAGAATAATCATCATAAAAGTGAATAAACTTAAATAACTGAAAAATCTTTGATTATGCATTTAAGTCAAATTCATCTAGCAATTGATTTATTGGGTATTCGATATTAACAATGGTTATTTATCTTAAAAACTTCTACCTCTATTCATACCAGATTTTATCTCTCTAATGGAATTTATACCCTCAACCGTAAGATGAGAATGATTAACTATTAAACTATGAATTTTACATCAATCAAGATAATCATATAGTTTTATACCTATTATAGAATTTTTATTAAAAAATGGAACTATTATATTGGTAATATCAGTAAAGTCAACTATTGTTAAACTAACAGCAGACTTACCACCATATTTGTATATCTTTCCTGACCCAAAATATTCAACTATCTTCTCCATTAATAGAAGATCTCTACTATGTTGAGTTATTCTAAATCTTAATTGTACTCGATAACCTAATTTACTATTGGTTGATGGTATACGAACATCAAAGTTACCCTCAGCGCTAACAAAACCTGAAATTCAATGAGGGTCTAAAATAACATTATCATAGTTTATTACAGGTCTTTCAACTGGAGTATATCCAGCAAACTCTGATTTTAACATGTCAGATAAACCTAAATTCATGGATGCTTTGATATTTATTATTTGATTTAAACCTTCAACAGTAAGATGAGCTTTATTATTTACAAGTTTTACCACTTGTTTAAATAATAAAAAATCCGCTTTTTTTTGAGTTAATAACGGATATTTTTCTAAATGAATAATAAGTTTATGTAAATCTTCAATAGAATCAATAGAATAATTAACTATCTCTCGATTTCGAGCTAAATGAATAGAACCAATACCACCCAAGTATTGTTGTAATAGATATAATAAGTTAAGATCTTTAGTATGTAAACCTATTTGAAATTTCAATTGAACACGTCAACCTAATTTACGCGTTTTATTTCTATCTACTATTATACTAAATGAACCTTCACCATCTATTAAACCAGATCAGACTCCAGGATTTACAATAGTAGAATTAGAGGTAGATCCAGGCGCTAGCAAATGGCTGGATTTTGCTACGCTGGAAAAATTTTTTAAACCGAATTGCTTAGATGGGACTTTGACATAGGAGTTTCAACCTTGTTGCATGTTGAAACTGAGTTTACCTCTATTCCTTTCGGAACCCCATAGAATACATCTTAAATCCATTAAATGTGGCTTAGTGGATCAACTGCCGTCTACTCTTTGCTCTTTTACAACCATATTATTTAGTATGATTGATTTAGATCCGCGATTGTCCATTTTGTTTTCACTCATCTTAAGACTTATTACCATACCTGAATAATTACTTCAGCCACTTATAGCCTTTCGACTACAGCTTGGTACCTTAAGCTTTAGGATATTCCCGGAATTTGACAATTTATCCCCATAGACGCGTTTTCCCCTAACGCGACCTCGAGGATCGTGACTCATATAACTTATTGAATATATATGAACTAAACTAGAAACAATTAATACAGGTATTAACATTGACACTGTCAATGAATCAAAATTAAACCCTCATTTAACATCAAGTGATTCAGAATCAATTCATCTAAATACTTCTACTGATACAGGTATATTATTTAACCCTACTTCAAAAAAAGCAAGTATAGCCAATAATGTTGTAATTAATACAGAAAAACATGTTATTAGTTGAGCTCCTTTTACACCTATTTTTCTACCAAAAAAACCAGACGATATTGACCCTAATAATGGTAAAATTATTATAGTTAAATACATTATTTATATTCTATTGCAATACTTCCTCTTCGTGTTTCCCCTTTACCGTAGAAATATTTATATTATCAAAAACCATTTATATTATCATAAAAACATTTATATTACCATAGAAACATACGTATTACCATAGAAATACTACAATGAAAATATTAAATCTTTCTTTAGGTAGGCTGGGTATACCCATAACTTATATGTTATGACTGACTATATCTTAAGCAAATAATTTATGAATAAAAATAGTTTATATATATTTTTATCTACTTTTTTCCTATTTATATTATTTATACTGCTAAATTTTTAGTCGATATTCAAAAGATATAAACCTTCTAGGTCCATGTACCTAGAAGATCTATATACCATAATATAAATTTATATTTATTTATATAGACTTATGTGTAATAATATAGACTTATGTATAATAATATAGACTTATGTATAATAATATAGACTAATATGTAATAATATAGACTAATATGTAATAATATAGACTAATATGTAATAATATAGACTAATATGTAATAATATAGACTTATGTAGTTTAATGTGGACTTATGTGTAATAATCTAAACCTATGTCTAATAATATAGACTATGTCTAATAATATAGACTATATCTAATATATATAGACCTATATCTAATATATATAGACCTATATCTAATATATATAGACCTATATCTAATATATATAGACCTATATCTAATTATATATAGCTTTCAAAAAAGAGTTTACGATAACTAAAAACCTTGAATAAAACAAACCTCAAAAATATTGAATAAAGCAAGCCTCAGAAAACCTTGAAGGAAGAAAAAAAAATCAACCTTTAGGGATGGCTCAATATACATAAAAAATTTTCATAAAAATTATTTACCAACCTCCGTTTAGTCTATGTACCTAACACCTTAAAAAAAACTATGATTTTCATAAAACAAATTATAAATTATAAAATAAATTATAAAATAAATTATAAAATAAATTATAAAATAAATTATAAAATAAATTATAAAATAAATTATAAAATAAA
>JAABUG020152163.1:0-11962 GCA_011319215.2 Scortechinia acanthostroma | reverse complement strand
CGACAGCGAGCAGCGTTACCGCGACCTGTTCACGTCGATCGATGAAGCCCGCAGTCTTGCCGGCGCTCTGCAGAATCAGGCGACCTACCAGCGCGTTACGTTGCTCCCTGGCGCCAATCGCGAGGATGTCCGCGCCGAAATCCAGCGGCGTCTTCCCGACACCGAGGTTCTAGATCAGGAGGAATTCCGCAAACGGAGCCAGGATTATTGGTTGAAGGAAACAGGCGCCGGCGCGGCCCTCGAGGTTATGCAGCTCGACCGTTGCCGCGGCCTTGTCGCCCGGGGCGATGTGGGACACGTCGGGGTCGGGGGGGGTCGGCATGGCAGGCATCCTGAACGAAGACGGGGCCGATTGTAGAAGCTCGATGTGTCGCGCCGCGTCAGCGCCGCAGCCAGGCCGGCCAGGAGGGAGCGGCGGGGGATCATGCCCAGCACTCCGTTGCGGTTTCGCTGGTTACGGCTGGGTTACGCCCAAAGTTACGGCTCTCTCCCCCTCTCTTATCTTTATCTTTCAATAAGATAGATAAGATATAAGAGGGGAGTGTAACCCCGTAACCTATATATGAGAATACATAGGCATACGGGCTCACTCCCATAGGGCGTGTCCACAGACCAAATCCGGTTACGCAGGTTACGGTTTCCCGTTTCCCGTTTGTTAACAGGAACATAGACCGTAACCGTTTCAGTAACCTAAGCGTAACCCGTTGATTATCCAGGCTCATTCGGTTTCGCCCCTTCTTCCTCATCGTCCTTGCCGAGCGCGGTCATCGGCACGAACACCGCCTTGGAGACCACCCCGGGGCCGAACCGCTTGGCCTGGTTGTCCGCGTTCGTGGCGTCCGGCAGGCGGATCAGCGTGTGGTGCCACCCCGCAGACCACGGTGTGCCCCGTAGCGCCGTGGTCAAATCGGGATGCTGGTTGGCGACGTAGAACCCGGCGTCCTGTTTCTGCCGCCGCTCGGTTTCCGGCTCATGGGGCTGGTAACGGATGCCGAAGGTCCGCAAGGTGTTGTCGGCGTCCGGCCTTGGGATGACGCCGCCATTCGGATCGTGCGCCGCCTCGATCAGCAGCCCAAGCGTGGTTTCCCGGTTGCCGCTCACCCGCACCCGGTGCTGCATGAGGTGCGCCAGCAGCCGGGCTTCGTCTGTCTTGTTGGTGTCCGCCGCCCCAGACTCGTCCCATTCGTGGCGCGCGACAAACGCTGCCGCTTCGTCCCGCGTCACCTGTTTGGTCGAGTGCAGCGCGTAGGCGCCGGCGAGCAGCGCCCCGAGTTGATCCCCTGCCCGGCGGCTGCCGAGATGCGCCGCCACCGCCACGGCGAATATTTCCGCGTTCGCCCGGATGGTGGCGAGCATCCCCACGCTGCGGGCGAGCAGCCCGGCCACGTATCCGGGGGTGAGCAGCGCCGCGACGTCGCGTTGCAGGGCGCCGAACTCGGCCGCGCTCAAGCGGGGTTTGGCGAGCCCGAGCACGGTGACACGGTTCTCATCGGCATTGTGTTCCAAGCCCACGTTGATGGAGCTGAACAGGAAGCAGGACCGCACCCGGAAGCGCTTGGCCCCATGCTGCGCCGATCCCTTGATGATTTCGGCACCGCCCTCGCTGGACGACTGCCGCACCAAGTCCAGCACGCCCTGCATCCGCCGCTTGGCTTCTTCGTCCTCCCCCTCAGCCTCATCAAACATCACCGGCCTGGCATCCGACCCGAGCGCTTGCCGGATGCCCGCCTCGCTGGTTTTGCTCTGCACGGCCAGGGCGACGCCGCCGAGCACGGGGGACACGACCTGCTTCAACAGCGTGCTCTTGCCGGAGCTGGTGCTGCCCGTGATCCAAATCGTCGGGCGCCAAGCGAGCGCGCCGCAGACCGGCGCGATGACCAGCCACCCGGCGAGGAGCGTGCCGAACACCGGCCGCTCCCATGAGAACCGGCCGCAGAGCTTGACCAGCTTGTGCGCGTCCGGCGTGCTCAGCGGCGCGGACGATGCCCGCAAGGCGAGCGGCTGGGATGCCTCATAAACGAACCGGCTTTGTGGCAGGTCCAGCGGCATGACCCGGCCATCCACCAGCAGGCGGTCGCCCAGATGCAGCACTGCCCGGTTCTCGTCCAACCAAGCCCCGCGCCCGCGCACCCGGTCCGGGTCGTAGATGCCCATCCGGTAGCAAGCCGCGATCAGCGCGTTTGCCGCCGCCTTGGTGCTGGCACCGTTCCGGCCGGGGTATTCGTCCTCCCAATGTCCCAGCGGCGCGAGCTGCATCAGCACCGTGTCCCGCGACAGGTCGCGTCCGGCGAAGGCCAGCACCTGGCCGCCCCGTTCCGTTAGGAAGAAGAACGTGCCCCGGTCATGGCCCAGCGCACGGAACGGGGGCCGGTGCGGGTCGAACGGCGGCCCGTCGTCGTGCGGCGGCTCGGGCGGGGTCGGCTCTGGCAAAGGCGGCTCAGGTGTCGGCGCTGGCTGGTCAGCCTGGCCCTGCACCACCCGGAACCGATCATAGGCGCTGCTGTCAGGCGGCATGGGCGATCTCCCTGCCACTCAGCTCTATGTGGCAGCGCACCCACCACGCCTTCTCGCGGACGATGATCGCGCGGAGTACCTTCGGCCCGAGCACCGCGCCCCCGATTGCCCATGCGACGGCCCAGACTTGCTGATCCGGGGCGCCCTCATCGAGCAGCCAGCCGATCTCGTAGATGACCTCCCGGGCGGCCTCGTCCATTGCCCGCTCGTGCTCGGCAACACCGCGCCGGACCATGTGAAGGAAGTAGCCGAATAGTTCTCCCTTGACGGGTAGGCCGGTGCCTGCGGCCGCCAGCCACGCCACATCAGCCGCCCCAAAGTATCCCTGGGCCACCAAGATGGCGAAATCCCCCCTGGCCCAGGCGTAGGCTTGCCGCAGCCGTTCCCGGGCGCCCGCGTCGCCCTCCGCCAGCCGGGCAAGCGCCTCTTGCACGCGCACGACCCGCTCCGGCGTCACAGGACACCCCCGAACAGGTCCGAGCCCGCGAGCAGTGCCCCCATGTCGTCCACGGACCGCACCACTCCGGCCAGGCCGCCGGCGGCGGCGACGGCGGCTAGGAACCGGCGCTGATCCTCGGTGGGTTGCGCGCTTCCGGTCTTGACCTCCGCCACCACGATTTGCGCCAAGCGTCGGCCGACCATCTCTTCAGTGATGATGAGCGAGCGCCAACCCGCCGTATCCGAGCTTCCCGGCGCGAGTCCGAACACCACCCGCCGGGGATGCAGCAGCGTGACCGAGTACGCGTTCTGGGCCACGGCCTTGCCGATCCACCCCTCGCCCACGGGGTTGTTGAACAGCCGCACATCCGGCCGCGCCCCGTGCGCGAGCAGGATGCTGGCCTTGAGGGCGGTATGGGCGGCCGAGTTGTTCATGCGGCTCGCCCCTGATCGCGGAGCGTGTATTCCACCCATGCCGGGCGATAACCCCGCGCCAGCGCGATTTCTTGGAGCTGCTGCTTCGTCTCCCGGCCAGTGAGCAGTTCGTTCCACCGCGCCCGCCGGATTTGCTCGATCCGCGCCGGATCGACTTCGACCAGCTCACCCGCCATCTCCATGATGATCCGGCCCTGGCCCTGCCCGGGCTTTGCGGGATCGGCGGCAGCATAGGCGCATGCCACACACACGCGGGCCGGACGTTGGATCGCGTAGCACTTGGGGCACTGCCACGTCGGCGGCGGCTTCTCCCCTTTCTTGCGCCCGTCCAGGGACCACTCGCGAGGGGTGTCTGGTAGGCCGTGAATAGCCGTGCATCCGGCATGATCGAGGATCGTGAGGTATGGCTTGTCAGAGGCCGCAATTGCCGCCCGCCGTCCCAGTGCTGTGCTCAAATCGAACCCGGGGGCGTAGACCGGCCGGAAACCCCGTCCAATCTGCTGCATCACCAGAGAGAGAGACTTGGAGGATCGCAGCAGGATGACGACACTGACGCCAGGTATATCCAAGCCTTCCGAAATCAGGTCACAGGCCGTAAGAACTTGGACGGCGCCGGTTTGCAGGCCGGCTATGCGTGCGTCGCGTTGTGGAGTAGGCAGACGCTTGGTGTCGCCGTGAACACACTCCGATCTGACTCCAGCCGCGCGGAACGTAGCAGCCACATTCTCGGCATGCTGGACGTTCACGCAGAACGCGATGGTCGATAGTCCGGGAGTAATCCTGAACCAGTGCGCAACCACGTCGCCTGTAATCGTGGCGACATTCATCCTCTCTGCTAGATCAGCCTTAGCGTAGTCGCCGGCTTCGGTCCGAACGCCTGAGAGATCGGGCGCATATGCAGGGGCGTAGATTCTGGTGGGGCAGAGATAGCCCTGTTTCGTCAGTTCCGCGATGCTCGGCCCAAGCACCAAGCAATCGAAGCAGCCTCCAGCATCAATCCCGAGACCCTTTCCGTCGAAACGCTCTGGCGTTGCAGTGACGCCGAGGAGCTTGGCCTTGGGCTGGGCCTTGATGATCTTGTCCCATTGGCCTGCGACACAGTGGTGCGCCTCGTCCGGGACGATCAACTGGTGTTGATATCGGTCGAGATCACGGCGCGCCAATGTGGCGACAGACGCCACCTGAACCAGCGAGTTATTTGGGGTGAAACCCCGACTGATGATCCCGTGGTCAACTTTGGTTTCGCTCAGCTTCCGGCTTGCCTGTTTAATCAACTCTTTCCGGTGAGCAAGAATGAGAGCGCTGTTGCCGCGGGCTGATGTTTGGCTCGCTACGTAGCCGAAGATGACCGTCTTTCCCGATCCAGTCGGCGAGACAAGCAGAGGCGCACGAGCGCCAGCCCGAAATGCCTCCCGAACGTCAGCAATGCATCGTTCCTGATAATCCCGGAGCGGTATCATGTCGCCCGCACCTCCAACACCTCACGCCGCCCGTCCCGGCGCGTGCGGGTCAGGATGTGCCCGGCGATCCGCAGCGGTTCGGCCGCGTCCGGATGGACCGCGGGCCGGGGCAGGGCGTCCCAGGTGGTCGCGCCCACGGTGCGCCGGGCGATGGCGGTCCAGGTGCGGGGCAGGGGCGCGCTCATGCCGCCCCCACAAGGATCAGGGACTCGCTCGGGCGGGTGGCACCCACATAGAGGAGCTGCTGCGCCTCAAGCGGGTTGTCCGCCGCCCGGCGTCGCACGTCCGCCACATCGAGAAAAGCCGTTCCGAAAGTGGAACCCTGGCTGGTGTGGATAGTGAGGGCATAAACGGGTTGCAACCTCGCCAGCGCAGACTTGAAGGCGTGCAGATCGCCCCACCGCGGCTTGCAGTCCGTCGCCTCATCCGTGATCCGAGCGACGGCCTTGTTGTAGGCCCGGTCGTCCGCGATCATGTGGACGGCGTGCGGCGGTTCGTCGGGGCGGCGCATCAGGATGGCCCAACTCGGCACGCTCGCCGTCCAGCCGTCTGCCCCGTCGCGGTCCTCTACATCAAAGCGGAACTCGCCGCGCGCGATTTCCAGCACCTCCGCTTCCTCGTTCGTGCTGAACAGGATCGCGCCATCGCGGATGATGGGCTGGCGCACCATGGCCCGTTCCCCAGGCATGAACGGCAGGTCCGCGCCGTCCCCATAGCGCCAGCGCCGCACCGCCTGGTTCACCTCCGCCACGCGGGCGTTCGTCCAGGCGAGATATCGGAAACGGTCGGGATCGGCCTCGAACTCGGGGGACGTGAACGCCCGCTTAAGCCACGCCTGCGGCTCGCGCGGCAGGAACACGCCGCAGGGTGCGACGTGCGCCGGCTTGCACCATGACCAGTCCATGGGGCCGCCCTGGCTGGCCCGGATCGTGTGCGCCGCCGCCAGCACGGGGTTCCCGGCCGCCTGGCGAACGATGGTGTCCAGATGGCTGCGGCCCTTGGTGGCGAACGCCGGGCTTTCCTTCTCGCCCACCGGCGGAAGCTGCGCCGGGTCGCCGACGAACAGCACGAAGGACAGCGGCAAATGCCGTTTCACATGCTTAAAAAGTTCTTCCCCGACCATGGACACTTCGTCGATCACGACGACATCCTCCATGACCGGCTCGGCCCGCTTGTCCCGGACGTAGATCAGCCGGTCGCTGTGCGGCTTGGGCTTGAGGCTGAGCAAGCTGTGCAGCGTCCGGCAGGCCACGCCCGTGATCCCGGCCTCGCGCAGCTTGCGGGCCAGCACGGCAACCGCCTTGTGCGTGGGAGCGGTGAGCACGACGGAGAGCCGCCGGGCCAGCATCTCGCGGACGAACCGCTGCATCAGGGTCGTCTTGCCGGACCCGGCATAGCCGGTGAGCAGGTGCCGTTCGCCAGGCCGGACCGCAGCCACGATCTCGCCAAGCGCGCGGTCCTGATCGGGGGTGAGGGTCAGCTTGCCCATCAAGACACCCCCTCCGCCGCCATCTCCACCGCCCGGAGCTGCACTCCGTCCCCGTCCGCCTCCCCGTCCAACCGCAGCGCCACGCCATCGGCCCGCAGCATTCCGCCCCAGCGGCCGCGGTCCCCCGTGAGCGTCCCGAACAGCCGTTCCGCCCGGCGCAGCGCGTCAAGCAGTGCGGCATCGGCGGACCCGGCGGGCGGGGGATCGCCCGCGCTGACGAGTTCCGCCGCCGCGGCGAGTCGTCCGGGGGCGCTCCGCCCCGCCTCGATCCGCAGCACGCACCCCCAGCGGTTCGCCAGGGCGCCGGTCAGCCGGGCACCGTCCGGGCCGATGTAGCCGACAAACGGATGGGCGCCGGGGACCGCGAGCGGCCCGCCCCCGGCTGCGGTGGACACGCACCCGGCGTTGCGCGGGGTGCTCGCGGATTGGTGGGCGGGGGCGGGCATCAGTCGGCCGCTCCCGCCGCGAACAAGTCCGGGAGGGCGTGCGCTGGCGCAGGCTGCTGGACAAACAGGTCCGACTGGCGCTGGGCGGCGGCCACCCGCTCGCACGCGGTCTCAAAATACAGGAGCTCAATTTCAATGCCGATGCAGGGATGGCCCCGCCGGACAGCAGCTACGAGCGTGCTGCCGGAGCCCATGTAGGGATCGAGGATAGTGCCGCCTGCGGGAACGCGGGCTTGGGTGATGCACCACTCCATCAACAAAGTGGGCTTTTCCGTGGGATGCCAGCGAGGATCGTTGCATTGCGCATGAACAGTGCGTTCGCGTCCTGCGGTGACTATGCCGGTCCATTGCTGACGATAGATGCGGACTGCGCGAACCGGCCCACTTAGCCATGCCGTTTCGCCGTCTCCTTGCGTTCGGCGATAGCCGGAGGGGTTCTTGTCCCATACGAGCGTGGTGCCCGGAGGCAACCAGCGCCCGAACCGGTGGGCCCCCCACAGCAGCACGGCAGGGGCAGCGTCCAACCATGGCGCCGGATCGAATGGAGCGTCGTCACCCACGATGGGGCCGAAAGCTTGGCCGCATAAACGCTTGGAAACGCCCATGACGGGGCTGATGGTCCGCGCCCGGATGCTCTTGAGGCCCTGCCCATAGGGAGGGTCGCTGATGAGTGCCGCCGGGCGGGGCAGCGTGGGCGCGATCTCGCGGCAATCGCCAAGGTAGAGCGTCGCCGCGCCGATCCTCTCGATGCGCGTCATGCGAACGCCCTCCCGACCCGAAAGGGACGGGTGCCGTCGCCAGCACCCGCCAAGTTCAGGGAGGAAACGTCCGCCGCAGGCTGCCAACCTGCGGCCTCGGAACCGCCCCCGTGGGGACGGCAATGGGAAAGTCCTTGCAACCGCGAATGCGGCGCTGCATTAATCCTGAGCATCGAGGGTGCGATCCTTGATGGTTGAGGTTGACGCCCGGGCGGGATGGCACCCCTGCCCGGGCGTTGTCGTTTGGGCGGGTTCATCGTCCGCCCGGTAATCCGGTCGCCGGAAGCCCCGCCCGCCTACCGCCTGGCCTGCCGCCAGCGGGGCCACGCCCGCAGCCTCCAAAGCAGCGCGATCCGCGAAAGCGTCAGCCGCCAGAGTGCGCGCCATGTCATCCGTCAGTGCTCCCCCGAGCCTGCGCACCAGTTCGGCGCGAATGTCCCTGTTGCCCTCCGCCAATCGCAGCAGCGTGGCCGCGGACGGGCTGAACCGCCCGGACAGCCAGCCCCGCACCGTTTCCGGGTGCAGCGCGGGCAGCACCCGCGCCGTGGCCTTGGCGGTCCCGCGCGGCCAAACCGCCCGCAGGATCGAGGCCACGGAAAGCGGGTGATCCCACCCGTTACGCAATGTTGTGGTCATGTTCGCCGTGCTCCAATGTCCGTCCCGTGGCGCGAGACGATTGGAGAGAAAGCGGACAGGCACCGGGCGGCGCAGGAACGCCGTCCCGGGCCGAACTGCATGGCGAGCGCGCTCACGACGCGAGCCTCAGCGCCCCGGTCCCGAGCGCGAGCAGCAGGCCCAGCACCAGCGGGAACCAGCCGAGCAGCGTGTCGGGCCCCGGGTCCGGCGCCGTGACCAGCACCAGCACGCCGGCGACGGTGGCGACGTCCGCGACCATCACGGCTTGCCGCCGTGTGCGAGCTGCCACCGCAGCGTGGCGTCCGCGTCGGCTTCGCGCCGGTCCCAGCCGTAATCCGGGTCGTAGGCGGCCCAGATGAGCAGCATGAACAGGCCCACGGGCACGGATGCGAGGAACGCCAGGGCAAGGGCAAAGGTCATGCCGTGGCCTCCGCCGGGACCGGGGGCGAGGGGCGGGGCGGCGGGTCGGACGCGACGGGGCCGGCGTTGGGACGCGGCGGCTCAGGGCGGCGCGTGCCACGCAGCATGGTGAGCCGGGCGAACACTTCGCGCGGGGTGAGGGCGCGGCCGATGGGGCACGGGGGCGTCATGCGGCGTGCGCCGGTTGCCGAGGAGCCCGCCGTCCGGGCTCGGGCCTACGTTGTGCCCGCTCCAAGAAGGCTTCCGCCTTCTCGATCAGTCGTAGCGTGCCCTTGCCAATGCGCAGCCGCTCGACGAAGCGGCCATCTTGAACTGCCGCGTTGCCGAAATCGCGCTCGCTCATGCCTGCGGCGGCACAATGGGCTTCGATCCTGGAGAGAAGGGTCTGGCGTGCGTTCATGGCGCCGCCACCATTCAGGATATTTCCAGACTTGTCCAGCGGAAATATCCTGAGTGGGCGCGAACCATCCTTCGCGGGATATTTCCCGGATGACGGACAGCCCGCCGCCCCGGTCAGCCCTGGCCCGAATCATCGAGCAAGAGATGAAGCGCGCCGGCTACACAAAGCACTCCCTTGCGGTGGCGGCGGGCTTAAAGATTGGCTTCGTTCAGGACATTCTGAGGGACAAATCGCTCGATCCTGGCGTGGCAAAGATATACGCCATCGGCCAGGTGCTAGGGCGGACGGTTGGCGAGCTGCTGGGCCGCGAGCCGTTGGCGGCGCTCCCGAAGGCGTCGGGCTCTGACAAGCCGGGACAGCTCGTAGATGACCCCGACGAACTTACCCTCATCGCCTTCTGGCGGATGATGGATGATGCCGAGCGCGGGGAGACCCTTTCCGCAATCCGCAACCGCTTCTTGGAACGGTAACTCGTCAGCCTCCCCCATCCCCCGCGTTCCTCTCGTGCGAACAGAACGTGAACATAGAACGCAGGATTAGGTTCCGTCCAGCCTCTCGGAACAGGAAACAATGCTCTCGCGCGCGGTTTGCGGCGCGGATGCGCCCGGTGCTATGGTGCGCGCATGGACGCGCGCGAGCTGCCCGGCAACGAACTGACCGTCTCAGTGTCCGATTTGGAGCAGGCGGTGGTGGAGGCGTTCGTCGGTTGGGGCGAGGTTATGCAGTTGTTGGGCGATCAGGCTCTACTGAGCCAAGGTCAGTCGATAGCTGAAGACGTCGTGCATCGCGTTCGGGGCCTTGCGGCATCCCGCACAGGCCCACAAAGCTGTAGAGTAGCCCGTGAACACGCCGAGTTGCCTGAATAACCCGCTGGACGTCCGGCGTTTTCACCAGAAACACCTCTCTCTTGTCGAGGGGCCCGGGGTTTTGCATCTTTGCGAGAGAGATGCGGCTGTGCATAGCATATCGGACCCTGTGAGCTGGATGCATACAAACCAACCCGTCCGAGATCGCGTCTGATACTCCCCATATCCAATGCGCGAAGACGTTCCGTTCTTTTTCAATCGGCGATGCAAGTTTGCCAATCTGCTTGAACAGCGAATGCTCTTCGGAGCTCACCTTACGCCTGACTATCGCGTCCAGAGCTGCCGCCTTGTTAACGGCGCTGGTCAGCGCGAGATACATCTCTAATGCAGGTTCGGAGTAGTCGAGCAGGGTCACGAGCAGAAAGCTGCGCTGCAACTCGACTTCTGACCATTCAGCGATAGCCTGCATCAGCAGCGCCGACACCTCCGGCCTCGCCTCAATGAAGCCCGGCCCGAAGGAAAACCCGGGATCACCCTTCATTGTGGGGTAGAGACGCCGGGAGGGCATGCGCTCTCACCCTCCCCAGCTCGCCACGCCGCCATGGTGCGAACACGTCCCGCGTGCGTGGTGCGAGAACGAGCGGCTGCCGTCGCGGCACCTGGCGGTGACTGGGCCGAAGTTGCGGTTCCCGAAGGTAGGGCGATGCACGCGCGCGCCGTCCACGGACGTGTAGTAGTGGCCGGACGTGCGGCGGGCGCGGGCGTCGGCATCCGCCGGAGCGAACGCCAATCCGAGTGCGAGGATAGCGAACGCCCAGCGCATGTTCCCTCCCTGGTTATTGCAGGAAGGGAAACATGTTCACCGGCGGGAGTCGAGTCCGATGGGCGTCACGCTGCAAGCGGCAATGCGTCCCACGCCTCTTTTTCTGGTCCCGAATGACCGCATGGCTGTTCCACCGGAACGCGGCGCATGGTGATGCGCGGCCATTCACCGGGAACCGCCTTGCGAATGCGCAGGTCGGCCACCATCGCTGGGTCTAGGCTCAGGTTGGGCACCCTGTCGCGGAGCTTGAGCACCGCGATCATGCGCACCTGCTTATCCGCCCACTCGCCGCATTCGGCCTTACCATTCTCCCACCGGGAATAGGTGGCAGGGTTCATGCACACAGCTTCGGCAAAGGCCGCTGATCCTACGCCGAGCACCTCGCGGATGAAGCGCAGCTCCGCCCCGCTTAGCTGCACGGGCATCAGCGCGCGCGCGATCACAACCGAGCACACCAGTTGCTCAAGGTCGGGCACGGAGATGCCCACAACCTCGCCGGTCGCCTCATCGACCTCCTCCTCGGCACTGTCGAGAAGGACGATCGGATACGGCAGGCCAAGGCTGGTCTCCTCGTAGTGTTCGATCGTGCGGAACATGGGCAACCCCTATTCGTCTGTTCGGATGACCGTAATCACCCGGATTACGCTTCGCGGCGTCAGAAACACGACAACATCCACCGGCCGACCGTCAGCGTCGGAGCCGGAGACACGCCATGTCTCACTACCGTTTTCGTCGTGCGTGATGCGCAGCCCGGCTACGGCTCGGACGATGCGCTCCGCGACAAAGGTCGGCACTTTGCGTTCGGTAGCTCGTTGTCTCGCATGCGGGACCTCCCAACTGATCCTTGCACCACTGACCACCAGCGCCTTAAGCCGGAACGCCGCCCTTTCATCCGGTGTCATCCTGTCACCGTGGTGCTGATAATGGCACGTCTTGACGTAGCGTCAAGTGCGTTTTGCACGGGTGTGTTTCGCCGGAGCTGCAAGGGTGAGGGGGCGGTTCATCGTCGCTGCAATCATTGGAACGGATTGGCGCCAGGCGCTGATGGTCCGCTGCCGCGAAGGCCAGCGCACGTGCGGAAAGCCGTGATGACCCGCGCCGTCCCAGCCAGGGGGACATTGACCGGCCGCGCGCGGCCAACGGTCACAACAAGCGTTTGCGCCTTTTCGAGCGCCGCCAAGAAGGAAGGAACATCGCCGGCCGCGATCTCTGCCCCGACCATCTGGTCTGTATTGGCGCCAATAGGCAGCTCCTTGCTCCAAGAGCTAAACCCCGTCTAGCTTGAGAACCGTAGTTTTTCCTCCTCTGGGTCAAGGTGGTCCTTGACCCAGAGGCGG
>JAABUG020152052.1:0-12003 GCA_011319215.2 Scortechinia acanthostroma | reverse complement strand
CAGGCGCAGGTATCTTGGGCAATGGGACTTCGAATATGCTGGTCCCAATCAGATTTGCTCTGTCCAGCTCTGAAAGGTGTAGGTGACTATCAGACACCTGGGTTATGCACAGACATGAGTCAAGGACAATGGTAGGGACAGGCGTATGGATGAAGATTTTGTCCAAGGAATCTGCCGACATCTGTACAGTCTTGCCCATCTTGGTAGGGACGTATGGGCTCGCTCTCTGGGGCGTCTGGAACGATGTTAGAGTGCAAAAGGTATGGATTCCTAGGATTGCCTGGTTGTCATTTTATCACGAGAGAGTGGCAGCTGTCAATTTATCTAGGAAGGAAGGCAACCTATTGACCCCACCATTTCTCCCTGGTTTCCTCCGTAGTTCGGAACACCAATACTTCGTAAACTGCCTAAAGCCTAATGCACAAACCTTTCCAAAAGTACTATGTATACTCAAAACCACAGCATCCGAGCTTGCCCCTATTGAGGCGCGAGTGGCTCGGGTGTCGATGGATCACCTGCTTCCAAATAACAATTCTACAGGAATACCTGAATGCTAGTACTGGCGTAACAAAATAATAATCGGCCAAGGAAATTAAGGGTTTCCGAACCGTTCCGTCGCAGTAATGGCCGGAGTGCAACTTCGCGTCCTGTGTTCTTCCACACAACCCTCCTCGTAATGTACTCTGTATTCTTCTCAAGTCTAAGTAGGCTAACTCCCTCTGTGCTTCCTGTTCCATTTTGCGGCTTCGTATACGAAAAAGGAAGTACCTTAACAGAAAACCCCAACCCAGAGTTTAGGTGTACTTTGGAGAAAGAAAATACTAAAATCAGTTCCTGGCTCTTCCGTTCAACCTGCGATAACCCAGGTTTAGCAGACACAGAATGGCCTAGAACTATTTGAGTGGGATCGGTAAGTACCCAGACCGCAATCTCCTCAAAACTCTAAATCGCTCGGGACGTGTGGATCACGGGCGATGATTACTCTTCTGTGTTTCAACTGTCCAGATCGTGAGTGGGAACGGATTGACCATCAAAATGCAGGAAGACCTCCCTGCATGAGACATGCAGTCAGTTGAATCTTGGCGGGAATGCTGGCACTGGAATTTACAAGGAGAGAGGCTGTTATATCCATCCCCAGAAGGGCCTGGATAAATTATCGAGGTTGAAGAGCTGATACCCTCGTCAAAAAGAACTAGGCAGTGGGTCGGCGCATGAATCATCGGTAAGCCTACTAAGCCCTGCAGAAAGGGAAGGCCTCATACGCTAACTGATAGCTCTCCGTCTCTTCTTTTAAGATCCGTCACTCGTTGGGCTCATTACTACAACCCTTTACGAAGTTTTATTAGATAAGGTTAACTAACCTACACTACTTTCTTAGTAATCGCTAATTTCTAGGATTTCTCTAGAAATATTAATATCACTAATGGCATGGACGTGGCAGATGTACTTCGCAGAGGCAGTCGGTGTCGCCGCCGTGCCGGTCCCTGTCAACAGAGCATTTGTTGATGTACAAGTCATAAACACATTGGTCTGGTCTCTGACGTAAAAGAACGGGCTCCAGGCTCGCCAGCCGTACAGGTTGTTTCCGGCTGTGCCGAGCTTGGCTGACGCGTCGAACAAGCCGAGCTGGTACTGTGGGTGGGTTGTGTCGAAATCCGTGGGGATGGCCCAAGTGTATTGCTCAAGAGTGCAGTTGGCGGTTTTGTTCGGACGAGCCGGTAGAGGTTGCTAGACGTGTTGAAGCCAGCGCCGACTGAGCAAATCGGTGTCAGACAGAGACCTATGTGGGTATTGTTAGATGAATGCCACCTGTGGACAACGCAAAGCAACGCGCCCCTTGCCGTGCCAGAGAGATATTCAGAGGCGTCTTTCTGCTGTCGATTGCGCCCCATTGTAAATTGAACGTATCACCAGGGGCGAAATTGTGTTCTGACTGTTAGTAAAACCATAGAAGGTCCCAGCGACGCAGTTCTCATATTCGTTGGTGGACATAATGACCTACGCGGTACGAGTCAAGAGGCAGGATGACGATGAAAAAGTCCAAGAGTCGTCCTAAGAGCACGACAGTCGAACTAACACAATCATAAAATGTCGAAAACTGCTAGCAAAGACCCTCGCGCCTCAACCAACAATCACCGGATGATGGACTTGAGCTGATGATGCACCTGGCTATGAGCTGTAGATCCTCCACAAAGCCTCATATCACGAACGCCTCGAGCAATAGGCTGATGGGCTGACATGAAGTTCAACTTAGCTGTCTACATGCTTATTGGTTCAGACTTGATTATACAGTGGGAACCTGCCTCCGACAGAATGCAGGAAATAAATCAAATCCAATCAGACGCCGTTGGTAAACCCATCTCCTCCCGCTTCTGTGTCGATTCTCATCGAATCCATCAACCCACAAACCTCAAACAGCTTCTTGGGCCCCAGCCCTTCAGGGATGCCCGTGACTCCATCGTTCTTCAGCCGCTCCAAGGCAGCCCTGATGCCCAGATACGCAGGAGCCAATGATGCAAACGAGAAGATCATAATCCGGAACCCCATCTCCTTGGCCTCCTTCGTCGTAATCACTGGACCGGCCCCGTTCTCGACCATGTTGAGCAGCAATGGCCACGGGGCCAAATCCTGGACAGCCTGGCGCGCCATCTCCTTGGAGGTGAATCCCTCCAGCAATCCTACATCCGCACCAATGTCCCGTGCCGCCTTGAGACGGCGAATGCACTCGTCGTAGCCGTGCTGCTGCAGCGCGTCGGTGCGGGCAATCAGCACGATATCCGAGCGGAGGCGGTCCTTGGTCTGCTTTGCGGCGCGGATGCGCGTGAGGTACTCGTCCAAGGAGACGACTTTCTTGCCTGCAAGATGGCCGCAGCGCTTGTTCTGGATTTGATCTTCGATGTGGAAACCGGCCACGCCGGCTTGGATATATTGCTGGACGGATTTGGCGACCATGAGGGGACCTGAAGTGGTTAGCCAAGGAATGTTGCGTTGAGGAGACCTGGGAGGCTACATACCTCCGTATCCAGTGTCCATGTCAGCAATCAGAGGAGGGCCAAAGGGATCCAGGTTAGCGATCATCTCCGCATTGGTCCTCATGTCGTACAGCTGGGCCAGCCCGAGGTCTGCCATGCCGAGTCTAGAGGCGGTTGTTCCCGCACCGGTCTACGAGATCAGCGTGGGCATTAAAGGAGATTATAGGAGATAGGGAGAGTATACATACCATGTAGAGGGCCTTGAAGCCAAGTTGCATGGCAATCCGTGCGGACAGGCCATCATAGACTCCCGGGCAGACGATCAACTCGTCAGTTTCACGGAGCTGTCTGCGGAGCTTGGTAGCACCGGCAATCATGTACAAATTAATTGTGGGCTCACGGCTTTCTCCGTTGATCTCGTAGAAGCCGTCCTTCTCCACGGTGATGGTGATGCTCATTTTGGCGAAATACCGAGAAGATAGTGGTGTTGAGAGGTCGGAGAGGATAGTTGGTAAAGACCGTGATCTGGTCTGACTAGATCCACCCTTTTATAACCTCATTTTCTCGAAATCCCTTCTTCTCGGTGCAATGTCTCTCCGTCGGACGAGTAACCCTCGTCGAGAAGGTCTCGTTATCGTAGCTCAGACCGCCGGATGATACCCTCCATGTCGACTCGTAGCAACCATCTCGGCCATATCGCGCCATATCCTCATGCTCATCATCCAGATTAGCTTCGCTTGGCTGCTGACGACACAGGCGCGCCCAGAATGCAGGCATGATGAGGATGTTTCATCGATGCCCTTATCCATCCAGTGGCAAGCACAACGCGTCTGGCGAAGATGATTCAAAACAAATCGGGATCCCAGACCGAGCGATATCCAGCCAACGAGGATTCCTCTTTGTAGAAGACCCCGGCTCACGATGTTCTTGGTGTAGCTAGCGTGATACAACATAGCCACAAAGTTCGCAGGCCAAGTGGAATGCCGTGCGTCTGCATTCGACGTGCTGATAGGCGGAAAAAGCCCGTGGAGGAGTTGGTCTGCAACCTGGACGTGCCAATGACCAGCGACGATCGCGATTCACAATCTTGGTTTCGTCAAAAGAGGGCGTTTTTTTAAATTTCGGACCGTGTAAATCAACCACGCTTAAGTCCATGGTCTACAGCTTCCTGCTGGGCATACCCCAAGAAAATGTACAGTCCCCCAAATAGGGTAATTACAGTATCACTCTGCTAGCCAAGCGCCTTGGAGATTTTAAAAGTGTGATCGGGTAGTAACAGAGGTCGAACGTGCTGGATCTTGTGGAGCGCAATGCGTGGCTCATTGTTGACGGAGACATGAGTCGATGGAATGCAGGCCGTGTCTCTTCAGCGTTCAATACAGTTTCTGACCTCTCGAGTCACCGAATCACCCCGAGCTCGACTCAACTCCGATGCACAATCTCCTCCGGCGTGAACTGGCCAAGTCGCTTGGCGCTAGGGATGTAGTCTCGGCGCCATCGTCACCCCGCTCCTTGAGCAGCTCCAATGGCGCGAAGAAGGGTTATTATGTAAGAATCATGCCGGAATCCGAAATGAATATCATGATTAGCCGGGACCGACTCGTCCGGGTTGCTATCGGGTAAATCTGTGCTAATCTCGCTGCATAATGCTGCAGATATTATCTTAATCTTGCTCGGGGTGAAAATCCCGCGTCGATACCACGGAGATTAGGATCGTCTGTTTTGAGGATATCCCACTGTCTCCCAATTTCTCGCTGCGCTGTAATTTCGTTCCTCTCTACTCTTTGATCAAGGATCGCCACAATGTCCACCTCGTCGGACCCCAAGCAGAGCATTGCGGGTTTCTTCAACACAGACATCAGTGCCAAAAACGCAGAGGTGCTCCTGTATGCTTGCTGTCTGAGCTCTGGTCTTGTGGATAGCACCCTCTACAATGGTAAGCAGTCCTGTTATCCATCTTGTCCTGCAGCCACTGATTGCGTAGCCTACAACACCTTCGTCTCGATGCAAACGGGTAAGTCAACCAGAAGGACATCATGAACGTGACTCACCCTTAAGGAAACACCATTTTCGTCGGCCTGGGCGCTTCAAATCAGAATCTTAAGCCATACGGCTGGGCCCGCTCTCTCACTTCGATCGGATGCTTCGTCATCGGCTGTTTCCTCTTCGCCCGGCTGAACCGTCTTCTCGGACCGAAACGCAGAGGGACATTGGTCCTCTCTTTCATTCTACAAGTCGCTATGCTTGTAATCACTGCTTCGCTGGTACAGAGCGGCGTGATACCTAGCATCCCCTCGAACCCAGCTTCGAGCGAGACGCAGTGGAGCCAGGAAGCCCCCATTGTGCTCTTGAGTATCCAGTCTGCAGGCCAGATCGTCGCTAGTCGGGCATTGGGGTTCAACGAGATTCCAACTGTCGTCATTACCAGTCTTCTCTGTGATCTTGTCTCAGACCCGAAGCTGTTTCTCCTTCGCAATGAGAAGCGGGATCGCCGAGTGGTGGCGTTTGTCCTGACGCTGATCGGTGCAATTGCTGGAGGATGGATCACCAAAGCGACGCACGATATCTCGCCTGCGCTGTGGCTGGCTGCTGGGTTAAAGCTGATAATTTCTGTTTCTTGGATATTCTGGAGAGAGAAGGAGGGAGAAAACGCAGTATAACTCTCCTATTAACTAGAACGATTACAACCTGATTGCATGGACCTTAAACCTACGCAACCCAGATATTCTGCTCCTCCCCATACCCATACGCAATAAACGAGTCCCGGAAATACTTCTCCAGCACCACCTGCTCATACGATTTATCGTCCACGCAGTAGTCACCCCCCGTAGGCCCGATATGCGCACAGTGTATATCCGGCCGGTACTTGACCATATGCTCATGCACCTCGCGACAGAGCAAAGTATCCCGGCCCAGCTCAAACGCCTGTCCGAACCGCGTCTTGGTCGTCAGGAAATCCATGCAGGCGTCTTTACTCTCGTATTGCTGGTCCGCCCCCTTGCAGTAGTCCTCGTGTGTCTGGCAGATTGTGCTTGCTAGTTGCTGCGTAAGCGCTGCCTGCACTACGGCCGGGTCGGTGGTATTCATCTTCGCGGCTTGCGCTTTGAGCAGCGCGTCGAGGAGGAACCCGAACCACCGGAATGTGGCGTCGTACTGCACGATCTTCCTCTGCGCATCCCATTCGATCCAGGTGTCGATGGTTACGGGGATGACGATTCCAAAGGAGGTCGCGTTGAAGGTGACGACTGTGGTGGCCGAGGCGATGTTGCTGTTGGCTGTGAACTGGGTGATGCTGTATGCGATGGGAACGCCCACGAGGCTAAGGTGTTCGGGCTCAGAGAAAAGTCCAAAGATATATTCGTTGTTGAGCTCGCGGCCGTCAAAGGTGCGTGTGATGTCCACTCGTCCTTGGACCTGAACCAATAAGTCAGTATGGGTCGTGATTCATGGGCGATGGGCAAGGAATACATTTTCGGCAAAGACAGAGTCATCCGTGGCGTTGATCTGTGCTAGGTTCGCCGGGTAGAGAAAGGCATCCCAGAAACTTCTCTCCATAGACCAGAGATCGTCAAAGGAGTACCTGGGATTGTCGTCGGCATGATGATCAGGACTCGACGCCGTCGCCAGGCCCGACAGGCAGCAAGCGGCAAAGAAGGCACCCCCAATCGTGTGTGAATACATCGTTTGAGACTAATCTCTGGTTGGTTTGAAGACGTCTTCCAGGCCGCAATTTATACATTCCATTCTGGTTTATGCTGACGGGTGACGGAAACATCCCTGGAATGCAGGCATCAGACCGAGAATGTTGACCGAAACGACCTATTATTGGAGTCAGCTGAATCGCATCTCAAACCAGGCGATATCAGCAACTTAGCCAATCACCGCGAGAAAAATCAAAGGAAATGGTTCCTGGCTCCAGTTGGCAATGTGAGACATCCCTTATGATCGACGTCCCTGGCTGGCCTTACGGCCGGACCATTCCTTTTACACCCAAAGAGGAGCCTGCTATCCCTTGCAGGAGTCACATCCTGATTCCTGTTGGTGTCGAGGCCCACCCGGGATCGGGTCCAGCTGCTCCGATCTGCACTCTCATATCTATCATATGCAGCCAGGAACATGGCTTGGATCATTTGCAGGTGATCCTGACGCAGGTGGTAAGCTACCGCACATGATTGATCTGAGATGAAACCTCCAAAAAGCTGCATCACTAGCCTGTATTGGTTTTGCCGCCGCAGATCATTGAGTGTGATGATGTGATCCCCTGTCAACTTGTTGAAAAGCGGTCTGATCCGGCGGGAATTCGGCGACTCAAGGCTGGGACAATGTGGTGTATATTACTACTTGTCCCATAAAGGACATACCAGGTGTTTCTTGACAGATTATTGTACGCAAATGGATGAGTCAATGGCACTCGAAAGTAAAGAGATCAAATGGACGATACGCCACATTGCTGGTGATTGGAGAGGTGAGGTATCATTTGCCAGTCCATATATATAATTATGAATATTGCCTACTCAATAAGACCGGTGGCCCAAGGAGGAATCGGGAAACCTTCTATCTTGATGAATGTGGCCAGACCTAAGCGGGAATTACTTCAGGACCATGGAGATCGAGAGAATTGGATATCCTTGTAAGGATGCTACTGGCTTCGGGATTGACCTTCAATGACTATGTACAGCGGTGTAAGACAGCTTGCGCAAAGGAAGGCTTTCTCGATTCACAAATCTGAGCTTCTCCTAGAAAAAAGACCCCTTCAATGCAGAAGCAACAGCCTGTGCCGTGAGATTGTGGATTGCAATGCCTGGGTGGTAGTCATTAAACCACAAACAGGTGGTGCCATCGCCGTTGTAGCAGGTGGCATTGACCGCACCATATGCCCTGGGATTATCCAATGCCTTATTAAATGGAGCCTGCGTATCCACGACTGTTGCTGTGACTCCACTATTCTTGGACTTGAAGTTAGCGAGATATGTCGCGATCAGGTTGTTGTACTTTGTGATCACTGCTGCTTGCGTGGTAGTGGCATCTGTGCCTTGGGAAAGCATGAGTGGGGAGCGGTTGATTGCTGTGCATTATTAGAATCATCGGTGGAATTAAAGTCAAACAGAACCAAGACTTACGAGGAACACCGAGGAGCACGTAGTTCCGTACTCCAGCATTGTAGAGGATTTGCAGCTGCCCAAAGTAGCTATCCATGATCTTGGTGAGAAGTTCGTCAATATTGGACAACCAGTACGAGCCGCCAACGTCATTTACGCCCATCCAGACACCCACGAGGGTATTTTTGCTGGTCCACGGCGCGTAAGAGGGCTTCGAGGCGATGCTGTTGGTGAACTCGGTGACCTGGTCGATGAAGCTAAGGACGGTAGAGGTATATGGAGCGACAAGGCTGGCGTTGGTCGTCGCTCCACCGTAGGCAAAGTTGCATGAGAGAGTCAGGGACGTGTTGTATTTTGAGATGAGGAAGCCGATCCAGTTCAAGCCTCCGCTCGTCGTCCATCCTGGCAGACTGGGGTTCCCGAGGGCATTCGAGGCGGAAGGCTTGGTGCTGGTGATATCGAATCCGGTCTGCGAGTAGGAGTCACCACTAGCTGGATTAGTTGAAGACGTTCCGTGTGAAGCTGAGAGCAACTCACAAAGTGATAAAATACTTTAACCCGGTGGGTGTGACGGTGGCAGATGTTGTGGTCGTCGTTGTGGCCGTCGGTGTAGTGCTTGTTCCAGGGACGCATTGATCTAATTGTTCTCGATTAGAAGTTGTTCTATCGTTAATAGCATGATTGCAATAGACGTACAGTACCAAGAGTTCCAAGCTGTACAGACAGCTCCAGAGACGCATGAGGTAGGGCCCGAGTAGCCCTGGCCACCGCACTGAGCGTATAATGCTGCTTGGGCATTGGCACCAAGTACAAGAGCCAAGGAGGCAGTCACTCAGTACACGATTGATGTACCCAGCATTATGGAAGGCCAAGTAATGAGCACAGGACTGGAAGATGAGAGGAAATTTTTACTATGGTCGTTGCCTCAGACAATCCTCAAAATATATAGTTGGACGTCTCTGCATCAAAAGCAACTGAAGAAGTCTCATTGGTGGAAAGACGCTTGGTGTCCAATATCTGAGCCTTCAGGATTGCGGTCTCTATTGACGTCCGTGATCAAAAGGGTAAGGGGCAATCAAATCTCGGCCAGTTCCCCCGGCAAGCCGGAACGAGTACATTATTTCTCGTTTTAACCGACCAACTGGCCAAATCATTGGCTGAATGTTGCCATCCGGGGACGAGCTTAGCGTCCTTAATTTCTTCAGCCATCTCCCCGCAATTTCGTCTCGCTCCCCGTGACGAATGCGGGGGCTGACTCGGAGACATGGATAGCTCATGTCATGGCAAAAGACTTTCGTGATAATAGCTGAATCATTTGCGTGAACCACCTCTATTAGTTATTATTTAACAGAATTCCAGGCTCCTAAACCCTTAGCAGGGAATTCTATTTATACAACACTTTCATGTCTGCAGTGGCTGCCGTTTTGTTGGAAGGCCCAAGGACAGAAAATGTTACTATGTATCTATCACTCTATAAGGTATTTCTTATACCTGAAGCTAGGGCATGGCCCTAGGGAGAGCGGGAGTGGTGGGATGGAACAAAAGTCCATTATGTAGGAATCGTCGACTGTACTCAACTCATTTGGCTGGATGGGTATGACTACTACTACTACTACTACTACCACCACCACCACCACCACCAAACTCATTCTCTCAGCAAGCCTGATATAAATGAGTAGGAGCAGCCGCTGGCCGATCTGCAATGATAGGATCCTATCGCAGAACATGTAGAGGGACACAGTCCAGCAGATGTTGGTAAAAGCTCATCTCAACTTTAGCATCTGCTCAACCTCGCTAGGTTTAGGTTGTGTTTTGTCATTGATGATTTCAAAAGTGGGTTGTTGCAGTGTTAAGAATCATCTTTTACCTCAGCTCCATCTGTAGATCGTGCTCTAACCCAAGTTGGGGTGAATGATGTATCTAATAGTTGACCTATTTAATGCAAGATGGGCAGGTTTTTTGGAGATATTATTGGATCCCTGGCATATCCTTGGATTCCACACGTCCCTTGTGTGCTCAGTGGCTCTGTAGAATTATCTACAGAGGGACCTTGTAGCTATAAATCAGCCTTCCTGGTGATTGATGGACTCATATACTCGCATCACCTGAAGCACCATCTCTGCACCTTTCCAAAGCTCATCTTACTCAACTGTCTCTTTACTTAGCGTTGCCTGCCAAATACTCTTTGCTGCTTCTACTGGTCGTATGCAGATTAACCTATATTCTGATTGGCTCTCTTTTGCCTATACCCGCTATCCTTATGACGACGCCCCTGGCATATGCTCACCAAGCTTTTCTCCTGAGCAATGTCTGCGCGGGGACAGTCCTTACTGGTCATGGGCAACGGTAGCCTTCAGTCGTTTGCTCCATTGGCATCCGTGGTGTCGGAGATTACTGTCAAACGTATTAACTTGTATCGAACCTCTGCATGCGCCTATTATGTGGAGGTCTGATTGTTCTAATGTAGAAACGCTCAACTAAATATATTGAATAAAGGGGTAAACAACCAAACTAAATCAGGAAGGTGCAGAATTAAAATTACTGAGCAGATATTGAATAAAATGAAGCCCTAATGGTATTGTAAGTCCAACACGTGGAAACCCCCTTTTTCTCTGCTCCGGGTCAGTGGAGGATGTGGGACGGAACGGGCCATATCTTGATCAGCACCCCACATGAAACGGTGTTATAGATCCCGTTTACCAAAGAGAGTAATTCAAATCACACTTGAAATAGATCATTTTCAGGAAGCGTTCGTTAAACAAAGTTTTGCGTCTAGAACTGGTTGGTTGATAACATGTCTCTTGCTGACCTGCCTGTTCAGCCTCGTTGGACTACCCCTCTTTCCAGCGGTTAATGCGGCCAACTGGTTGGTGAGCGTTTGATGACAAGGCTGGCTTATGTTTACCTCGATCTTGCGTCGAAGACTGCACGATTTGCCCTTCTCATAAAAGCTCCTCACGATTATTCCCTCTGAATGACATCTTTAACAGACTGTTAAACTAAGTTAAGAGGAATGAAAGTTGACCAGCGAAGGGCCAATTGACCAAATTCGGATACCCAGCTCGTCTGCAGATTTTGCAGATTTCGCCTAGCCCTAGAATGGTTAAATCTTGCTAACTATCGTTGTTTCTACAGCCACATCAGACATGCCCGCTATTGCTTTGCATGTGGGTAAATGTTACAGTAATCTGAAAGCGTTGCCATTTTCCTCTAGTGTTCTGAATTGTTTAATTACTCTTCTGCCTCGGCTTGTTACTACGTTTCAGTTCCCCTTCATTACAATCAGCACCATCCGGAGGTGTTACTTTCGCAACAGAACTGTTCAACAAATGACGTTTCCCAACCAGTCGCTCCAAGTGACGGTGTACCGCTGGTGGGCTTGACCGATTTCCCCCTTATAGAGTGTCCATTGTTTCTGCGATGACCTTAGTTCCCTCGAAGCAGCACTTGGTTAAATTTCGGGGCATTTCATACAGTCCATACTCCTGCGGAAGATCTGTGGAACTGTGCTCTTCTTCCAACCCGCTTTTGATCGGTGGGTTTCAGTGTAGCCTCGTTCTTGTGGCTTCCAAGGTGCTCAATGAAGACTCGGCCAATCTTTCATCCCCGCCTTTTCGTACACCGCACCATCTTTGACGTATTCACTCCTGCCCCATACGGGTGATGGGACGGTCTCTGGGTAGATTATACAAGAAGGTGTTAGAGGCGGGCTAGGTCACTTGTGCGGTGACCCAGGATTCGCGAGGTGGGGAGCTGGGCAACCCAAACGAAATGCTATGCTGGTCCTTTGACCTGTTGACCGGCGAAGATCTGGGTGTCTTCCTTCCACGCCTGTCATGTAATAACGCTTCCACAAACGTCGTCATTGTTCAGCGACATGATATTTGCTTACATCCAATGAGGCTTTCCAATGGGCATCTCTTTTGGCCTGT
>JAABUG020151941.1:0-12171 GCA_011319215.2 Scortechinia acanthostroma | reverse complement strand
GCAACTTCGGCGGGTCGCTGGTTAACGAAGACGAAGTCAAGGTGATTCTGGGCGAGAAACAAGGCGTGACACGGTCGAGGCAACAAGTTATCGATTTGATATCGAGACGGATAGACTACGTGAAGGAAAATGTTGCGACGATGGAAAAGAGGCTGCGCAAAGCAGAGTCTCAGCTTTATGCGCTGGAGACTGCCGAACAACTTCCCTCAGAACCTACTGCGGATTTTCCCATGACGGAGATCATGGAGGAACTCGACGAGAACGGCAATGTGATTTCTAGCTCAACCTCTACGCCTGGGAATCAGGCCCCGGAGCTCCTGGAAATTCTGAAAAAGGCCGGTGTGAAGGACATACCAGAGGTTCCGAAGCGGAAAGAGACAGAAAACGGCGCGCCACCTGTCAGTGCTGAGGGTGATCTGGCTGGTAAGGCTGAAGAAATCCAGGCTCCTCGCCCCACGGATCATCAGGCCGAAAAGCAGGACGAGAACACCATACCTCCAAAATCGCTAGGGGAAGCGCAAGAGGAGCAGCCTGTCACTGAAATTGATGAGCCCCCGGAGGATGCAGAACTGCGCCGTGAGATGCTACGATACAGCTTGGATGAGGTCGGAGCTGTCGTTGCCGAGCTTGAGCTAGACGAAGATGCGGACGAAGTTTCCGTTGATGAAGAATATGACTATGATGACGACGAGGAAGAGGAAGAAGACGAATTTGGAAGGACGCGTCCTGTCTTGGACGAAGAGTATATTCAGCAGATGCGGGAGCTAGAGAAGAAGTTGAACGCCAAGGGCTTGTGGAACGTGGGCAAAGATACCACTTCCCTACCAGAGGATATTCAGAAGGAACTTGAACAACCTGCTGTTGTTCGCATTGAGAAATCCGACGAGTCCGTTGATACGGCGGTGCAGGAGAAAAAGCCGAAGAAAAAGGTTGCTTTCGCCGAAGAGCTGGATATTGCTCCCGCACCCAAACCTGGCGTCCCCGAGAAGAAGGGTCTTCCACCCAAGCAGCCTGAAGTGCCCACAATGTCCGACTCAATCGTTGAACGCACCCGGCAGGACGGGAAGACCCCAGCGACGAGTAGCGGTCCAAAGAAGGCCTCGCGCTTCAAGAGTGCCAGGAAAGGAACCACGGAAGAGATACCCAGCGTCGTTCCTCCGACCAACGGAATCCGAGCCTCAGATCCCCGTCCATCTCATCGCAAGCCCAATGCCCCGACACCAGATTCCATTCCTCTCTTCCCTGCCAAACCAACACAACCCAAGCCCTTCTCACAACCAATCTCAGATATCATTGAAAAGCCATCCCCGCCACCGCAACCCGAAGGACCAGAGGGGAAGGTCCTCGCAGACACGCTTATCGAGCGAACCGTCTCAGAAGGAGCCGCCATCGCGCCGGAGCCAGACGAGCTCGACGAGCAGCTGCACAGGAAAGAAATCGCGACGGAGTTCTACAGGATACGAAACCGGAAGATCCAGCAGGATGGTGGGTTCGTGGACGACGAGCCCGAGATGGTCCCCATAGACACCGAGGAAGCCCCCAAGCGCGTGAGCAAGTTCAAAGCCGCGCGGATGAGGCAATCGTAGAACTACCATGGCCATGAGAGCATATACCCATTCTATTAACATTTTTCTTTCCCCTTTCTCTTTCTTCCTGTGTAGAGATCTATTCCTGAGTGTAGATTGGAATTCTCACTCTGCCACTTGCTCTTCCGGAGCTCTGGCGGAGGCATGATCATATCTGATCAGTGGTATGATCATCTTGAGAAGATTCCAAGATTGAAAGATAAGAGGGCTCTCTGACTGTATTTCGTCCCCGGCTCATCAGCTGCACGTATTGTGCTCAAGTAGAGTACTTACGGATGGTTGATGGGTTGGAACATGTGGAATCCGGTTACGTTTCACCCTCTACATGATTGTTCAGGCTGGCATCGCTTAATTTTGCGTTGAGCTGGCTCTTTAGATAAACATATTCCGATTGTTATTTCCGTCGTTATTTCTTCGCTTTGTTGCTCGACTAGGGTTATCGAACATATGATATTTTCCCATATAACAGTCCAACAAAGCAAATATGTATCGAGTCCTGAGTAGACATATGCAGCCGTAAAGTCATGAGAAAATATGAAGAGTTGCATGGACTTGTACAACAACCGAGAGTCTTTTGGCAGAAGCCATCAGAGAACAAGTAGAAAATTGTAACTTGAGTCAGGGCCACAAAGGCATTTTCCGCTCCATGGCAATCAAAGAAGCATTACCCCCGGCGCTTGCCACAGACATAATTTGTGGAACCGCATGCTGAGGCTCACAATGACGACGTGGACGCCGAGAGCAACAAACTGCGCCAGTAAACTCCGGGAACGCAGAATGAATCCCGCAAGTAGAAGCAAGGGGTAGAGGACCCAAGGGTTGACAGCTAGGGGAGCGCACGGCTGAAAGACTGAAACAACCTTCACAAAGAATAGAGCGAGGTGCAGAAATGGCATAGTGGGCAATTGATGAGAGGTGACTGCTCCTAAGAGCCTTGCCAGAAAAGGACGAGTTGGCGGCGGAGGCAGCAACTGCTGCAGGGGACGAGTATCTCGATTCTCATTCGTCTGTTCAGCATGGTGGATTTGATCCTGCGTAGGGGAAGGCGGAGCAGAGAACCTGGGTCGGATCATCAGTTCTCGCTCAGAGGTGGGCGAGAGTCTTTTCTCTGTTCCATTGCTACTGGCAAAAGACGCCGCCTCAAGGTTGGTGCTGTTGGGTTCATAGGTAGGGCTGCGCCGCAAAGCTACCGGGCTGCGAGAGAGAGTAGTTGTTGGAGAGACAGATCGGGCCACCGATGAAGGGTCGGGGCTATCGACTGGATGAATTCTGGAGTTGGAACGTGGGTCGGGACTCGTGGAGCTAGACCTCCTGAAGCGGAAATGCTCATTCCCATTGACACCAGCCTGAATGCCGCTCAGGACTTCATCCGCAGTCGGCCGTTCATCAGGATCCACAGATAAGAGACGCTTGAGGAAAGTATAGAGCTTCTCAGGCAAGTCCGGTCGCAGTCTACGTGCGTCATCAAACCCGGTCCACTGGCTGATTTCTGCACGGAGTTGATCAAGATCCTCCTTCTCCTCATGAATCAGGTTAGCATTGCGGTAAGGAAGTTCCGCAAAGCACAGGAAATGTAGTATCATCCCCAAGGAGAAGATATCTGATTTGAACGTGAAATTGCCAAACGGTCCTCCAGGGAACTCTCGTCGTAGGACTTCCGGTGCACAATATGACACAGTTCCGGTTGCCCCAGTTGACAATCGGGTGGTATCCTTAGCCTGGACCTCGCCGAAGTCACTGACCAAGGCCCGTAAGCCATCGCTCGTTTCATGAAGCAAGCAGTTATTAGGTTTGAGATCCCGGTGTATATAACCATTCACGTGTAAGTGCCGGAGGCCGGATGTGATGTCCTTGAATAACGAGTAGATCTCCTCGAAATTCAGCTTGCGAGGTCCGCCAAGGTCAATCTTAGGTTTGGGCTCTCCCTTGGACTTTCTCCGCAGACGGTCCTTAAGTTGCTGTGTGGTCGTCGTATCTTGCACCGGGCCACAGATATAGTTGTGAAGATCTCCGGCGTTGCAGTATTGTTGTAGGATGAAGGCACACGGTACACTTGGCCCAAAGGTGCTGATTTTCGCGTTCTCAAGCCATACGTGCCGATAGGATACGAGATTCTGATGCGATAGATGTTGCAACAATTGGACCTCGCCCAGGACCTTTTCCAACCATTCGTGGTCGTCACCAACCGGAACACGTTTGCAAGCATAATGCCCCAACGATACACCATCAAGCACATGCTTTACCAGGAGCACCACGCCTTTCCCCCCTTTCCCTAGAATTCTCTCCTCAACGAAGAATTTTTTGAAGTAATCTTGGGTAAATGCGGCGGAGGATATCCCGTGAGTTCGACTTATGGAAGGAGCTGGCTCGCTCGTGGGCCCATCGGCGAGAGCAGGTTGGACCAAACGCCGACGCGGAGAAGGAGGTGTTGACGAGTCCGCGGAGCTAGGCAAGCTGTTATGAAGCATGCGAAAGTAGTCCGGGTTGACAAATTCCGGCTGTGCTAGAGGACTAGCATGGTGACCTTCTTGACCTGCATTGCTCTCACGTAGCGGTCGATGGCAATAGGGACAGTCGGTCAATTCAAAACCCGCATGGCTATCAGAAGCGCTCCGCAGCACCAGCTGCTGGGAGTCTCGATCGAAGACGACAACTGAATCGTTGTGGCGCCTGCGATATTAGAACCATTAGATTCACTGGCTCGAGCAGAGATACTGTGTAGTAGAGCCCTTACAGCACAACGTCAAAGTTAGAAGATCCGTATGGAACAATAGACATGCCCTCTTCCGCCATTATTGGGGAAACGGTTGCACATCTCTCGAGAAATCAGAGACATGAAGAATTATAGTTGTAGTCATGGACGCTAGTTTCACAGAAGACGACATGCAGCAGACTTTGCTGTCTGGAGAAACGCATGATGCAAATCCCCAAGGGCAACTTGTATTGGGTGAGGGGAAAGTGAGGCTAGAGACGGACCCCCACAAGCTGTAGGCGGTGAGACCGACTCTGTTGGCTTAGATCGCATTGACAATGACAACAACCCCGCGCTTCTGAGAGAAGAACACAAGGAAGATACATAGCATTTAAGTATATTATTATGAACATATTGCATTACTCCCTGACTAGGCTAGCACATAGCCTGTATATGACCTTACTGCTTCTCAATCTTTGGATCCTCCGCATTCCTTCTATCCTTAGAGCCCTTTATTCCCATGTCACTATAGTACAATGTCACTCTTAACATCATCACTGCTGCTATAGTCTTTTACACCTTTATATTGCAAACATCTAGCCTATCATGCCGGCCACTGCAAGCGCCCCACTTCCCCTGACGACCACATTTACACCGCCCAGCGCGTGTCTTAAAGATCTATGGGCCGCCAGCAGTTCCTCCGGTGCTGTCTGGTGGATGAATCTGGGCCCTATCAACACCACAAAATGTCTCCCGTCTGGCTGGGCACCGACTACCTACTTTTCTCCCGGAATATGCCCCAGTGGCTATGTCATCGCGACTACCTTGAAATACGTGGCAGGGGCTATGACAGAAACTGCCGCAACATGCTGTCCGGTGTGAGTCAATCTGGAATCTACCCCGTTCACAAGTCGAGCCAGGCTCACAGTAAACTTTCAACTTGGTTTTCTAGGGATGTTGATTCAAACACATACTCCATTCGATCGAGCGCAACGTCGACAGAATCTTGGTGGGCGTCTGAGGTGTGTGCCTGGGGACCCCGGGCAGACACTGTGACAAGCTACAACTATACGTCGATCGGCACGGAGGGGCGGGAGACGAGTAAAACTGGTACTATGAGGAGCCCAGGCTCATTCAATGCTTATGGTGTGGAGGTCCGATGGCAGTCAACTGATTTCACCACCCCACCAGCCACCGGGGCCGTAACCACCACAGGGGTCGTAAGCACCACACAAGCTGCGCCAGCTGAGACACAAAATTCCACGGGGAGCTCCTCCAGAGCGAAAGTGGGCATCGGCCTGGGCGTTTCTGCTGGGGTGGTTTTAGCAACGGCCCTTGCGCTGGGCCTATTATGGTTCTGGCGACGAAGACGCCAACAGCCCAATGCGACGCAAGATCAGCCTGGGAATCCTGATTACAATGAACTGTCTGAATTGCCTGGCACAGGACATAAACCACTGACTTATGAAAAGGCAGAGTTACCAGCTAACCCTGCACAAAATCAAAGGGAATTATTTGAGCTGGACGGGCAAAGTTCCAGGTGAGAGTATTGATGTGCAGACTTGTAAAAAATAGCATATCAAACTTCTGCTTCCGTTCCTGGTTATGTTAATATTTCTCATAGCACCTGATGAGCCTTGTGTTTCAGCATATGTTTACAATGTTTACCTACTACATGCCACTTTCTCGATCTTTGCACCAGTACTATGGGACTCCAGCATCCAGGCGGACTAAAATAACTAGTATGCCTGGCTTTCAACTTCCTGGATTGATGTATTCAGCAATATGCGCAGCTTAATATGACCACAGCAGAGTATATTTAAGGGTGTCACTAAGGACACCATACCCAATCTCATTAGCACCATACTAAGTAAGGAGTAGGGATACTACTTTAATAAAAGCTTTATCATAGTATTTCTAAACCTTCTAATCTTCTTTAAATACTAATACTATTTATGTCCCAGGCTAGAAGCCTTTGAAATCTATGACTTAGATTTGGACAGTAAGAAAGTGCTAACGAGGAATCTAACTATAGCTATAGGTACCTTACTGCCCATTATTTGGCTTCTACTGTTCTACAGTCTTTAAGTTTATCAAGGTACAACGACTGAAGTAGCTCTTGTGATGTATCAATTCCTTTTGAATATGGTGTGGGTATCAATAATATAGGCCGCGATGCATTGAGCATCGATTCGGTGATCACTGCGTTGTCACGATGGGTTAACCGGACGAAGCGGCGAGTGTCACGTCCGCTCCATGTCTTGTAAGTATACGACTGGGCAGACCCCACGCGTCGAGGGGTCTCGACTCCATCAGATCCTTGTCTCAGAAGCTGACGGAATACGTGTGCCGGAGTATCGACTCTGGAACGTAACCCGAAGGTGAATCAGGAGCCTGCCGGGCCATGTGCCGTTGGTCTAAGCAGCGTCCGGCGAGGAGCCACAAGCCTAAGGATGCAGCTTGTGGCAATATAGCTGTACAAGCGCGAGCTCGTATGTAGTGATATCGTTGAAGGAGAACTTTGTTCACTCCTCTCCGCTTTCTTCATCGCTGATTTCCAGGTTCGCAATAGAGTCATCATCATCGTCGCTTCCGTCGAAGCCTTCGAATTCCTCATCTTCAGACTCATCGTCCTTTTTGTTAGAGGCATTCTCGGTGGTTCCCGCAGTCTCCGAGTTGGTCTCATCAAGCTTCCTCTTTCGACTCATCTCCCCAAGCCGACCTTCGCGACCTTCGATCTTCACATTGTCGTCACCGCCTGATTTGGGAGGCGGGGTGAACCAAGGAATCTTGCCCCGAAGGAAATCATTGATGACCATCTTAGCGACACCATCCAAATCAGGCTCGCCTCCACGAAGGAGTCTGCCGCCCTTGCGGGCGAGAATGCTAAGGAATTCGATTGGGTCTCCATTGCATTTGAAGCCATAGGTGCGTTCAAGATGCTTAGGTTGGACCTTTGCCAAAACAGCAGGGATATACTGTTCAGGATTGTGGACATTCTCAATACGGACGACGCCACGAAGGAGAATATCTGTCTCTGTGTCGTTCTGGTTTGGTGGGACCACACCAGGGCAGTCGATGAGATAGATTCTCTTCATCAAAGTCACATACTGCCAAACCTTGGTCTCGCCGGGGATGGGAGCCACGGTGCAAACTTTCTTCTTCCGCAGAGTGTTGATGATGGATGATTTCCCAGTGTTAGGATAACCAATCAATCCCACAGAGATCTGCTTCCGATCCGAGTGCAAAGAGGAGAATTGTCTCAGAAGCGTGATTAAAGAACCTTTGCCGAAGGAGTTGTTGATCGAAGCGTGGAACGCCAACGTGGGGTAGTCCTTAGAGAGGTGTCGTACCCAAGATGCCTGATAGAAGAGTTAGCGAACCCTACCAGCGTTTCTAAAATAAAAGAAGGCGAAATTGAGGTCAGAGAGGAGGTAGATGTGTGAAATGTTACTAAGAGGACTGCTACAAAGCCGCCAACAAGGCAGAAGCAGCACTCAACTCACAAACAGAACACAGCTTAGCCCTTTACGACCAGTCTTCAAAACGAAAACTGGTCAGCCTAGCTTCAGAATGAAATTCGGCGCGGGCCAGCGTCAATCTGCCAGAGCTGTAACAGACAAACTTCCATGGAGAAAAACACGACACAAAGTCGCAGGAAGAAGACTTGACTTAGCAATGGCATTTAGGCTTTCAAGAGCCCGAAGGTGCAATGTGCTGATCATATTGGACAAGAACGAGGAGGGTAGGGATGAATGAACGGAAGAATTACTTACAGCCACGCTCGTGGGAACCAGATCACACTTGTTAAGCACAAAGATCAAGTGCTTATGGGGAGCTTCCTCACGAATGTACTTCTCAACACTCCGGCAACGTGTGCCTTCGGGATCACGAGCATCAAGCACGTGGATGACAACATCTGAAGAATCGATAACCTTGTACAGCTCGTTCCAGATTCGCTTGCTCTGTCCCTTGGAGAAGACGGACTCCCGAGCAGTGGGTGCTTCACTAAAAGTCTTGTCATCGGTCGTCACATCGCCGGTGGCGATAATTGTTCCATCTTCGTGAGTGGCTTGATCCGTCTTTTCAACATAGGCGTCATGCATCTTGACTGTTTCTCCAGCCAGGTCTTCCAGAGACGCAACACCCAGCTTGACCCGTTTTCTTTGAGCCTTGGGACCGAATGTATCGCTGAAAGGAGTAGTCTCAATGGCCATCTTCGCTTCATGCTGCTTCAGTCCATTCACAGTGTGAACATTGTCTCTGATTAAGCTCATAGGAAGCTTGTTGGTCTTGAGGAGAACCGAGTAGGGGTCCGAGGCACGTTCAGCAACTGCCTCACGGAAGGATGTTAAAGCCTCCTGAGAGATCACTCTCGTGTTGCCGAACCATTTACGGTTTGGTTCAATCCGAGCCGTGGGTGCGTCTCGTGACTGGTACGATGCGGCGACGGTGATGTTTCCTTCAGCGTCACGTCGAGGCTTGCCATCCTTGAACATGTTCAGATGTTTGACCTTCTTCGCATCTCTTCACTGAGTCAGTAAAACAGCTTTCACACTGAGTAAAGCACATATAGCATACCTGTAGAAGTTTTCACCCTTCGTTCTGACGTTGGCCATGCCATCTCCAACCTTCCCCTGGCGTACCTTACGGTTCGCCTCCTTCTTTCCTGTACCCATGACGAATGCTACTCCTTGATATGGCCTTCAGAAAATAATTTCAAAAAAGTCCCAAAGGCAGGAGTAGAGAATAGGAGTTGGCAAAGCGCAAGAGAAGGAAGAGAAAGGGAAAGGAAAATTTCCTCGGTGAGATTATTTTTTCCCGGCGTGGGTGCCAAGCTATGTGGTGCACGGACCAAGTGGAAGAAAATCCGCTTCATCTTTTCCGACTCCTATGACAGTGACACCGCCGGTCTTCGATCGTCCATTGCTTGCTACATTGTTGTCTGGCTACTTTGAAGATTTGAGATTGCTCGCTCTCAATCTCCGGTGGTTCCTTTTCCATCCAACAGAGACCTGCCGCTTGCTCGGGGCCCTGAGCGGACGGCGTCAGCACAACATGTCTCTCTTCCGCAACTGCAGGGCTGCCACGGCGCAAGTCCGTAGCTTCTCATCGTCCTCCTGCCGTCGAGTCGGACCAGAGTCTCCAAATTTCGTCGACGTCCCTCAAACCATTCAGCCCGATCTACGAGTGAAACCCCGAGTCAAGGGTACGCTGCCCGTTCCCCGAGAGCTCTTCCCTGCCCGCCGAGTAGACAAGCCGACCGAGGAATACATTGCTGCTGCGACACCACTCCCGTCGAAGGATACCAAAATCGACCCCAATGACCCACACGCTGAATACAAGGATTGGAAGCGGCGAATGGCCGACATGAGGCGGCAGAATCTTCGCGAAGGTCTCCTCGAATTGCACACCCGCAAGCAGCGGACGGACAAGCTCATGGCGTACCGCAGCGTCCAGAAACAGAGAAGACGCGAACAAGTTCTTCGGCAGCCAGAAAGAGACGACGAGCGCTTGACTCGTCCCTCTGTCGTCCAGGAGATGCTGCCTAAACATACCCCGGTGCTACCTGATCCCGACAGAGAAGAGCGTCTTGCTCAATCTCGCGCAAAATTGGAGGAAAAGAAGGCCCGGGATGAGTTAGAACGGCAGGATTCGTTACAAGCCCTTTACATGAACGCTCGTACCTTTATCACCACCGAGGCTCAACTTGCCGCCGAGATCGAGAAGGTCTTCCCCGAGGGTGAGAACGAGGCGTGGCGCAGTGATCACCAGCAGGGTGAGAATATTTGGAACCTTGGTGTGCCTCCGACAGTGCAAAACATTGTCAACGATTCCAAGAAGAGCGAAGCAGCTCGCTGGGATCTTATCCAGGGCAGAGTCAAGAAGCTGGGAGAGCAGATTACTGGAGGCAAGATATAAAGCGGCTGTTGATGAGGTATTGTACATTATGGGTTCTCAAAGAATTACAACCGCTTTTGTTTGTATTATTATCACCTCATTTCAATTGAGTCTGGATCGATGTCTATGTCATGTCTTTCGCTCGCACACGACAGGGGCGTGCCGCTGCGCCTTTTGATTTGATGTGTTGTGATAACGAGGCTTCTGAAGGTTGAATTCTCACTCATGCGGACGGATGGCTGTGAATATCTTCTGGATTGAGCGATGTGCCTCCTGGACTCTCACTCGGCCAGGATCGAGTGCTAGGGCTTTGAGCCCGAGCACAGGGCAATGGTGATCGAAAGTTTGAGTACCTACCATTGCCTCTCACATACTTGACAGGCAGAAATTCAACCGTCCATTCAATGCCAATGAGGAGTTTGCTACAACCTACGCCTATTGATTACATTCTGCGCCCAATGACCCTGAAACTCCTCGCAATCACACATAGCCAACATACACATGACCTAGACAGAACCTAAATGGATATGTTGTCACTTCAGAGATAAAGAGATGTAGACTATCTAGGTGATGCAAGGCTTACATCGAACCGAGGGATCGACATTACTCGACTCCATCAGTCGGTCTATAACCCACACTAACGGGCTTTGCGGGAAGATCAGGGGCCATCTTGTTTGCTCATGATGGGGAATGACGCTCTCATTGAGTCTTTGTAGGTAGACCCATGCGTTTTGATGAAGTCTTTGATGCCCAGGCCTAGCCTTCTGTCAGAACATTGGGGTCTCCCATGTTCAATACCTCTCTATTATGGTTAAAGTTGTGTCATGTCGTAGATCATTACATCGCCTCGAGCAGGTGCTGCTTGCCAAAACGGCGTTGTATTTTCGCTTAGCGACGGTGAAGAGGTGGAAATCATAGATCACACGAGTGGTAGTACCGTCAGCCACAACTAGATGGACGTCTAGATCTCAAGGGTCGGGCAGACTATGAAAATGGACAGACGATTCCACCTAGGTAGCATTTTTATCATCTACGAGTGCTGATTGAGCAATCTGGGGCCGTCTGCTGTATTATCGGATCAATGGATGTTTTCTGACAACCGGACAATCCGGATGCACTGCGGCTATTCTCGTCCCGGAGTTAGTTTACTGTGCACATTGGTGCCTGGCTGATGATATCTTGTTGCAGTTAATCCAGTTACTCAACTCTCCGCTGGCTTGCTTCAAAGAACCCGAATTGAGGAGCAATGCCTCTCTAATTGATGAAATAACAGCTAGGTAATGCAATGACGTGGCTAACATATTGATCGGCGATGAAAGATCGATTGCATTACCTAGACTAGACTAATATTATCCACAAAGCTCAGGAACCTGCATAGATTGATTGATAAACCCACAGTTAAAAGCTATGTAAAGCCAACATGCAGTATTGTTGGCTGCCAGTGTCGTCACTCACCCACTGTTTCCCCATCGGGGAAGCTCCATCTTGTCCCGCTCGAGTAGTACTTACTTGCTCTCACAGGTTCTATGTAGAGAGGTGCGTGTACAGTTTCCCACCTTTCCAGTTTCATTTCGAGTCCTTGGTTCGTAGTCCACCCTTCAAGACTACATAGAATTGGTAAATATGCTCGGGGACATAGATGATAGGACCCTGGTCCGTGAGGCACAAGCCATGCCCCTTTGCGAAAGCGACTAAGCAACAACAGGATAAGGCAACCCAGGCTGCCCCATTTGGCGCTCATGTTGTGGAAGCTTAAGTCGACCGATCCCAATGATCTCTCATGACGTCCACTACTAGATGCAAGGCACCCTAAGAAGATCTCCACTTTCTGCTCTGCTCCACTGCTTTTCCGTTTTCTAGCTTCAAAAGTATGGACAGTATCGAGCTTTACTTGGAATAAACAGCTGATGGTGTGGAAAATGCAGTAGTGCTCGACTGTGTTTCAATGCATGACGGACAGTCCATCCCGGGTGACAGGAGAATAAGAATAGA
>JAABUG020151830.1:0-12232 GCA_011319215.2 Scortechinia acanthostroma | reverse complement strand
ACCCCCGGCAATGGGCTGCTGATTCAGTTCGTCGTTATCGTGTGCGGCGCTGTGGTCATGCCGGCGGTCGCTGCCCCCGGCACCCCCGCTGGGCGGACGTGGCACGTCCCCCAGACCCCCGGCAATGGGCTGCCGATTCAGCTCGGCGGTGGGCAGTTGGCGGTGGTGGGCAGTCGGTCGTCCGTGGTCCGTAGTCGGTCGTCCATGGTCGGTCGTCCGTGGTCCGTGGTCGGTCGTCCGTGGTCCGTGGTCGGTCGTCCGTGATCCGTGGTCGGTCGTCCGTGATCCGTGGTCGGTCGTCATTCGTCGGGCGTTCGTCGGGCGTTCGTCAGTCGTCCGTATTTCTAATACGTATCTAACAGACTGTATGGTATAATACCAAGCGAACGCACAATACCAAGCATTCACGGAGAAAAGTCATGGCAGAGAAAAAGTCAAAAACCGACGTTACGTCTCGCGATAAGAGCGGCCGCGTTACCGATCATGTGTGCATGAACTGCAATCAGCAGATCATGAATGACCGCGAAATGGTGGTTGTTATGGATGGTCGGCGCAGCAACAAGACGTTTCATCATCGCACGTGCTTCCAGAAGAGCGTCGGCGCGTAACATTTTACGCACCAGCACTTCAAGCGCATGAGTCAGGCATTGTCCTGATGCATGCGCTTTTTTTATGTCATAATGCGCGGAAAATCAGTGGCAGCGGCACATTTCGTGATACACAACGCTGCATCAATTCACCAAGCGAGGAGAACTCTATGCGCGCGATACGATGGTTTGGTTTGTTGCTTGTTGCTGGATCGCTGGTCATCGGCGCTGGGGCGGCGCAGGCTCAATCCCCCACCGACAGCTTTACGTTGCAGCCCAGCGGCCGGGCAGTGGTGGCGTTCGATGCATTCTGTATCAACTTCGGCAAGAAGTTTCCCGCCACTATTCAGGCGCCCGCTAGCACCGCGCCAGATGATGTGCGCGCGGCATTGACGTATGCGCAAAGTAAAGGCTACACTACCGATCCGCAGAAGGCGCTGCAAGTGCAATACGCTATTTGGCAGTTGCTGAAGCAAGGCGGCCCGGCGGGTGACGCAACCACGCAGGAAGTGCTGGCTCAAGCTAGCAGCGCACTTTCCGCGCCACAAGGCAGCACCTCGGTGGTCTATGCCGCCAAGGCCAATCAGGTCAAACTGACGCTTGATTCGTGGACGCCGACCGGCCAGCCGGTGCAGGTTGCGCCTGGCGCGCTCGATCATTTCTACGGCAGCGGCCAGCTCACTATCGAAAATACGTCGCAGCAGGCACTGACGCTGTATATGCCGGTTGGCACGGTGTTCGCAGCTGCCGACCAAAGCCAGCAGAGTATGACTGGCTACGCGTCCACGGTGCAGGTCACCAATCCGCAAGTGTCACAACCGTCTGCGGCGTCTGCATCGGGTAATCTGCCGTCTACCAGCGGCGGAACGTGGATGCCCTTGCTGGCATTGCTGCTGCTTGGTGCTGCGTTGGTGCTGCGCCGCGCGCGTGCGGTGCGGTGACGACACTGTTTATTCGCTGCGCAGCCCAACTGATGTGAGCACCTCGTAGGCGCTGGTGTCGAGCCATTCGGCCACTTCATGCGCGCCGATCGTCGCATTGCCTTGGCTGCCCAGCAGCGTCACCTGATCGCCCGCCATGGCAGCGGGGATGTGTGAAACGTCCACCATTGTGTAATCCATACAGATTCGCCCGACGATCGGCGCGCGCTGTCCGCGAATGATCACTTCACGCCAGGGTGGCGAACGGCGCACGCCATCGGCATAGCCCGCCGCAACAGTGGCAATGCGCTGCTGCCGCGTGGTTGTGTAGGCGGCACCATACGAAATCGCGCTGCCCGGCGGCAGATTGGCGACTCGGGCGACGCGGCTGTGGAGTGCCAGCGCGGGCTGAAAGTCGGGCGGCAAGCCGATTTCTGCGCTAGGCGACACACCGTACAACGCAATGCCGGCCCGCACCGCATCGAAGCGCGCTGTGGGCTGCCACAATGCCGCCGCGCTGTTGGCAGCGTGGATCAACGGGAAGTGCCAACCCGCCGCCCGCGTCGCCGCGAGAACCTCCTCGAAACAGCCTAGTTGCCGCGCCATCGCGGGGTGCCACGGTTCGTCGGCGGTAGCGAAGTGCGTGAAGATTCCTTCCCACACAATGCCATTCAGGCCGCGCGCTGCTTCCAGAAACGGCGCAACCTCGTGCGGCAACAACCCAAGCCGGTGCATGCCGGTGTCTACTTTGAGGTGCAGCGCGATACGCTTGCCTGCTGCCTGGCCCACCTGAGCCGCCGCGTGCAGCGTCGCGGCATCGCCAACCATCAGCGCTAAGTCGCTGCGTAACGCATCCGCCACATGCGCGGGCGGCGTGTGGCCCAGCACCAGAATCGGCGCGCTGATGCCTGCGTCGCGCAGTTTGCATCCTTCTGCCGTGGTTGAAACCGCCAACCTGGTCGCGCCGCCGTGAAGCATCGCTTGGGCGGCTGTGCTGGCACCGTGGCCATACGCATGCGCTTTCACCACGCCATATATTTCGACCGATGGGTCGATGATCTGCTGCAATGCGCGGGTATTATTCGCGATCGCTGCGCTGTTGATCTGCACACACATGGGGCGGCTTGGTTTAAAAGGAGAAAGCGTGATTGCCATAGCGCCAGTATAGCGTACCAGGCCGCTTTGCATGAATGATGCGCAGATGATACTGCCAGAGAAAACTCAGCAACCATGAAGATAGTACGTGGCATCTCGCGCTCAAAAAATGGTGCGTTCTGCCTGGCCTCGTTCTATGATTTCTACCAAGAACGTGCCTTGACACAGCGGGCCGAACGGAGTATGATGCCTGAGGTTTTCTGCGATAGATTTGATAGAATTGATCACTTTCATGGCTACCACACATGTTCAAGGGAGCGACGTTGCATCGGATGTGCCGCACGTCGTGATCATTGGTGGTGGCATTACGGGGTTGGCGGCGGCATATAGCTTGCGCAAACAAGCTCGCGCCGCTGGTGTTCCATTGCATTACACGCTGATCGAACGCGATGAACGATGGGGCGGTAAAATTCTCACCGATCAGCTTGATGATGGCGCGTTTGTGGTGGAAGGCGGGCCAGATTCGTTTGTGGCGCATAAGCCGTGGGCGATGGATCTGGTGCGCGAACTTGGCCTGCAAGATGAAGTGATCGGCACGAATCAGGCCCGCGCCGGTACGTATGTGCTGCGTCGTGGGCGGCTCGTGCCGCTTCCGGCTGGTTTGGGCTTGATCGCGCCGACGCGTTGGTGGCCGTTTCTTCGTTCGCCGCTGTTTTCTGTGCGCGGCAAGCTGCGGATGGCATTGGAGCAATTTGTTCCGGCGCGCCGTAACCCTGCCGATGAGACGCTGGCCCGTTTCGTGCGGCGGCGCTTTGGCCGCGAGGCGCTGGAAGTGCTGGGTGAACCATTGCTGGCGGCGATCCACAGCGGCGAGGCCGACAAGCAAAGCTTATTGGCCACGTTTCCGCGCTTCCACGCGCTGGAACAAACCTATGGCAGCGTCACCCGTGGCATGCGCGCCCAAATGCCCAAACAACCCCCGACCGGCAAACGTACCGAAGCTTTTGTCAGCCTGCGCGGCGGCATTGGCACGCTGGTTTCTGCGCTAGCCCAGCAGCTTGATGGCACGTTGCTACGTGGCCGATCCGTGGCGGCGCTGCACGCCGCCGAACAACCAGGCAGCTACGCTGTGCGGCTCGATGATGGCGCGGTGCTCCACGCCGATGCGGTGATCATCGCTACGCCCGCCTATGTTGCCGCCGATCTGCTGGCGCCAATGCAGCCGGAAGCTGCTCAATTGCTCCGCGACATTCCGCATGTTTCCACTGGCACGATCACGCTGGCTTTTCAGCGCAGCCAGATCGGCACGCCACTTGACGGCTTTGGCGTGGTTATTCCCCGCTCCGAAGGCCGCCGAATCAACGCCTGCACCATGTCATCGTTCAAGTTTGCTCACCGCGCGCCCGATGATTTTGGGCGATTGGGGCGCGATGCACCCGCTCGGGCGCGTTGGCCAGCCGGAGGAAGTGGCCGCGATGGTGTTGTTTTTGGCAAGTGCGCGGGCCTCGTTCGTCACTGGCGGCGCCTACCTTGTCGACGGCGGTTTGCTGGCCAAGTATTAAAGGGTTTGCACAACGCGCCATTCTGCCGTCAATGGCGCGTTGGTTTCATGCCGATGCACCCGACGGCTGGCGCGAATCGTCGGCGGACTCAGCGCCACGGCCTTCCCAGCCGCGCGGCCAGCCCGGCAAGAAAGCGCCTGCGATCAGCGCGGCGATAGCTGCATAAAACGTGATCCGGTAAGCGTGCTCCAAGCCGCCAAGGTATTCTTGGCAAGCGGTTTGGCGCTGTTGGTCTTGCTGCTGGCTTTGCTGCTGCCCGGCTTGATTCGCTGAACAGATCGCCGATTGAGCTGCGCTTTGCGGTTGCTGGGCAATTTGTTGCTGGGTTTGTTGTTGCAGCTGCTGGGTTTGCGGCGATTGCGCGCTTGCCAACACAGTCGCCAAGGCTGCAACGCCGATCGATTGCACCACCCGGCGCGTGCCATTTACCAGCGACGAGCCGCGCGATAATTCTTCTTTCGGCACCGCGCCAAGCGATGCTGTCAGCGTTGGCTGCAAGGTACATCCTAGTGCGAAGCCGCGCAAGCCAAGCAAAAACATAATCCAGGTGAGCGAGGTGGTTGCATCAAGGCGCGAAAGCTGCCAGGTGTTCAGCACCAGCACGGCAAAGCCCACTACCACGATCGCGCGCGGCCCGATTTTGTCATACAACCGCCCACTGATCGGCGTCACGATCGCCGCCACAACGCCTAACGGCAGCAGAATCAAGCCGGTTTGGAATGCCGTTTGCCCGCGCAAGGTTTGCAGGTACAGCGGCAGCAAAAATTCTGCGCCAAACAAGGCCAGCACGGTGATATAGCCCACAACAGCGGCAACCGCAAACGAATAATTGCGAAACAGCTTGAGGTTGAGCAAAGGTTGCTCAACGACGCGCCATTCCACAATGGTGAAGATGATCAGCATCACAATGCCCACGCCTAATGTGATCAGCACGGTGGGCGAACTCCATCCCGCTTGTTCGGCGCTGCCCGACGCGTACAGCACCGCGCCAAAACCAATCACTGATGTGGCGATTCCGATCGGATCGAGTTTTGGCTTTTGCTCTTGGGGGTTGCTCTGCGGAAGCCAGCGCCACGCCAAGATAGCCCCAATAATGCCGATCGGCACATTGATAAAGAAAATACCTCGCCACACGTGCAGATCGATCAAGCCACCGCCTAGAATCGGGCCGAGCGCCGGTGCCACCAACAACACAATGCCATAATAGCCCAGCGCCCGGCCTTGTTCTTCTTTAGGAAATGCGGCGAACAACAAGGCTGTGCCAAGCGGCTGTGCCAGGCCGCCGCCAATGCCTTGAAACGCGCGCGCCACAATTAGCACCAGCAAGCTCGGCGCAAACCCACACGCCACTGAGCCGCAAATAAACAACACGAGCCCGATGATGTAGATGCGTTTGAGGCCAAAACGATCGCCAAGATACCCGGCTAAAGGTATCACAATGCCTAACGTGAGCACATACAAGCTGAGAATCCATTGCGCTTGATCCAGGCTTGCGCCAAATTCGCCGCGCACGGTGGGAAACGCCACATTGACGATCGTGGTGTCCAAAATAATCATGAAGGTGCCAAACACAACTGCGATCAGCACCTTCCATTTGGATGCCTGGTTGTTGTTATCGGCCTTGTCTTGTCGGATGGTGTCTGCCATACATGTCGCTCCATCAATCGAGCCAATGATTGTTCCGCGCGTTTGTTGCTTGTGTTTGCAACAAGCCGTTCTACAAAAGTTTGTCTGCCGTGATCGGCAAGTCGCGAATGCGCGTGCCAGTTGCGTGGTACACGGCGTTGGCTATTGCTGCGGCAACGCCCACGATGCCGATTTCGCCAAGGCCCCGCGCGCCCATCGGGTCGAAATGGGGATCGGGCTGGTTGATGAACGACGCATCAATGGCCACGCTATCAGCATTGGTTGGCACGAGGTATTCCGCGAGATCAGGGTTGACGAATCTGCCAGTGCGGAGGTCTACCACGGATTGTTCCATCAAGGCCATGCCAATGCCAAAGATAATGCCGCCTTTGATCTGGCTGGTGGCAAGCGTGTGATTGAGCACCCGCCCGACGTCGTACACGCCCACCGCGCGCCGGACGCGCACCTGGCCAAATGGATCAACCGCCACCTCCACAAACAGCGCGCCGAACGAATCAAAGGCATATTGTTTTTGCTCATCGCCGGGCTTGGCGCTGCCATCGGTAGACAATGCAGGCATGCGGTTGCGTTGCAGCAACGTTGCGTACCCTTCGCCGATCGATGGGGCTGCCTTCACAAACACACATCCATCACCGCACGCCAGATCATCGGCGGCGGCACCGTAGAAGGGCGATGCTTGGTCGTGGCGGGCCAGGTCGATCAGCTTGGCTTTCAATGCGTCGGCAGCGGCCACAACGGCTGATCCAACGCTGGCGGTGGTCCACGAGCCGCCAGTGATCGGCGCCTGCGGAAATGTCGAATCGCCAAGTTCAAAGCATACTTGTGCCGCCGGAACGCCCAATGATTCGGCAACAAGCTGCGTCATCACGGTGTACACGCCGCTGCCTTGTTCGTGGGTGGCGCTGCGTGCCACAATGTCGCCGCTGGCGTGGAGCGTGATCTGTGCGGCCGCCGCCTGGCGCTTGCCCGGATACGTGGCGGTGGCCATGCCCCAGCCGATCAACAGGTCGCTATCGCGCATCGAGCGCGGCGCGGTGCGGCGTTCCTTCCAGCCAAATCGCTCCATGCCCTGCGCATAACATTCCTTGAGATGCTTGCCCGACCACGGCTTGCCGGTTTGCGGGTCGGCATCGGCGTGGTTGCGGAGCCGCAGCTCAACTGGATCAAGCTGGCAGGCGGCCGCGAGTTCGTCCATAGCCGACTCCAACGCGAACGACCCCGATGATTCGCCCGGCGCGCGCATGAAAATCGGCGAAGGCAGATTGGTTTGCACTATCTGGTGGCTGATTGCAACATTGGGGCAGGCATATAAAACACTGCTGAGGATGCCACTTGGTTCGGTAAAGTGCATCACCGGCGATGAATGAGTCAGCGTGGCGTGCCGCAGCGCGGTAAGTTGGCCATTTGGTTTCGCCGCAAGCGCGAGGTGCTGCCGCGTGTGCGGGCGGTAGCCGGTGGACGTAAACATCTGCTGGCGTGTCAGTTCGATCGAAACCGGCATGCCGACCTGCCGGGCCGCCATTGCCGCAATCAGGCTGTATTCCCAGTGGAGCAGCTTCGAGCCGAACGAACCGCCGATGTACTGGCACACCACCCGCACGTTTTCCGTGGGCAGGCCCAACAACTGCGCGATCAACTGCTGCTCCGCATCGATGCCACGCGTTGTGGCATACAGCGTCAGGTGGTCGCCCTGCCACAGCGCAATCGTGCTGGCTAATTCAATCGGGTTGTGGTGCTCGATCGGCGTGGTGTAGGTCGCTTCCAAGTTCACATCGGCCTGAGCAAGCGTTGCGGTCACATCGCCGCGCGTGATCTGCAGCTTTTGGTCCCCCAGCAGCGAATCTGGCGTGATCGCCTGGTTTTTGCCTTGTTCTGGTGTGAGCAATGGCTCCTGGGTTTCGTACGCGATCTGCACCAAGGCTGCGGCATACTCGGCTTGTTCAAGCGTGTCGGCCACAACCACCGCAATATTCTGCCCAGCATACGCGATCTGATCATCTTGCAATGTTTTCCATTCAACCTTCAAGCCTTTGGTGAGCATGTCTTGTGGTTGGTTAATACGCGGGGCGTTTTCGTGGGTGAGAATGGCCAATACGCCAGGCACACGCGCGGCGGAGCTGGTGTCAATATGTTGTATGCGGCCCTTGGCGATGGCGCTTTGCACCAGCACGCCGTGGGCATGCTTCCCGACCGGCTCTTCCGCCGCGTAGCGCGCCGCGCCAGTTACTTTGAGCAGGCCGTCAACGCGTTCAAGCGTGCTGCTGCTGTGTACGTCTTGGGGCATGATGCCGCTCCTTGTTGTTGTGCGGCATGGACGCCTGCACGATTCTCCGTTTCCGCGCCAGGGATAACGCTTTCTGGCGACGTTGCGGTGGATTGTTTCCGTAGGTAGCTTTCCGGCGCACGCTGCAAACCATATGCCAGCTAGCCGCTTGCTTTCCACGCAGAGCTTGCATTTCCAGCATTATCCGGTTCGTGTGCTTGCGTATTTTGCTGTGCCGGGGTACGATGGAACTGCCGCGAGGATATATTTGACAGTACTGTACAGGAATGTGCGACCCGCGACGTCGCTAGCGCACTGTGCGATGCCTCAATGCGACTGACACCAAACGGGCGCGGGATGAGCACGCAAATCAAAGCGCTACGAACAGGAGCAATCCAATGACTGATCAATCCGTTGTTTCGCCACTTCCGCCCGACGATCCGCAACGCACGCTTTCGCTTGCACGGCCCGATGAGGACCAAAGCCTGCGCCACGTTGCGCTGGCAGGCGACACCTACACGATTCTGCTGGATGGCCAGCAAACCGCCGGACGTTACTGCCTGATCGATATGTATATTCCGGCTGGTGGCGGCCCGCCGCCGCACCGCCACGATTTCGAGGAAATGTTTACCATCTTGGAAGGCGAGATCGAGGTTACGTTCCGTGGCGAGAAGTCGATTGTGCGCGCCGGAGAAACCGCCAATATTCCGGCCAATGCGCCCCATTCGTTCGTCAATGCCAGCAATCAAACCGTGCGGTTGCTGTGTATGTGTTCGCCAGCAATGCAGGAAGCATTCTTTCTCGAAGTTGGCGACTTGGTGCCTACCCGCACCTCACCGCCGCCCGCGCTTGACGATGCAGCCAAAGCCGAACGACAGGCCAAAGCGGCGGCACTTGCGCCGAAATATCGCACGGAATTTGTGAAGCCCTAGCAGCACGAACATCTGTCGCCGCTGGTCAGCGATGGGCGCACAGAGGGAATGTGCGCCCGATAAGCCGGGGACGTGGCTATGCGCACCGCGCCGCTATCCACTCAATCCTGGCTCCTCCGGCAGCAAATAGCAGCCGTCGACCAGCGGTGGCGCGCCGGCGGGTAACAAGCCGCTTTCCATGAACAAGGTGTTTGGCAGCGCGGCCAAGACGTGGAGATGCGCGCCGCCGCCGTGGGATGCATAGGGCACATTGAACGCATCTGCCATCAATCCGATCTCCAAGCATTCGGTGATACCGCCAGCGCGGCGCAGATCAGGCTGCACAATATCAACCGCGCGGCGTTCAAGAAGATCGCGGAACTGGCGCTTGCCGTAGTTGTTTTCGCCCGAAGCGATCGGGATGGTCAGCGCGTGGGCCAGCTGGGCTAACCCATCAGTATCGTCGGCGCGCAGCGGCTCCTCGAACCAGTAGCAGCCCATGTCCTCGTACACCCGTCCGCGTCGCAGCGCTTCGTTCACCGAAAAGACCTGATTGGCATCAACCATCAGCAGCGCCGCCGCACCGATGGCCGCGCGCACCGTTTCAATGCGCTGCACATCTTCCTGCAACGTTGGTGCACCGACCTTCATCTTCACGCCTGCGAAGCCTTGCTCCATCGCCTGGGTGGCGACTCGTCGCAGCGTGTCGAGATCGTAGTTCAGCCAGCCGACCATCGCATAGGCTGGCACCCGGTCGCGCTGCGCGCCAAGCAACCGCCACACGGGTTGACCAACCGCGCGGCCAAGCGCATCCCACAGCGCCACATCGATCCCCGCGATCCCGAACAATGCCAAGCCGAGCGTGCCGTGGTAATCGGTGAGCTGCCACAAGGTGTCGCGAATGCCTCTGATCAGAAAGGCATCCGCGCCGATTATGGCTGGCCCAAGCTGGTCATTGATCAGGTGCGCCAGAATTGCGGGCGCGTGATCGCCACGCCCAAAACCGATCGTGCTATGCCCGGTAACGCCTTCGCTGGTTGCGATGCTGATGCGGCACACGCCATCGGTAGCCAGCGTCTGCAAGGCATCGCGGATCGGGTGCTGGCGGCGCCGCGACTCCGCTGTCGCGGTCACGTTGGTGATTTTCACACATCCTCCATCGTGAATGTACGGGTTTGTGTGTGCTTGACGAGCCTACAACGCGGCAACCGCGCCAACAACGGTTTCGCCGAGCAGCAGAATCGGCTCTATATCGTTGGCATCGGGCATATGGAAGGTGACATATTTCGAGCCAACTTGCGCGTAGCGTTGCAGCCCTTCGATGATCATATCGGGCGTGCCAATCAGGTTAAACTTGTCACCATAGCGTTCTTTTTTGGCTGCTAGTTCCTGCTCGTTGGTGGCGATCAGAATGCCAACATCATTGGAAAGCGTGATCGCGTCGAATGGCCGCCCGACCTGCTCACAGTGCTGGCGCAACACGTCATATTTGTGGGCCACTGTTGCGGGATCGCCGAAGACATTGCAGAAATCGGCGTACTGCGCCACGAGCCGCAAGGTAGCTTTTTCGCCGCCGCCGCCGATCATGATCGGAGGGCGCGGTTTTTGCACCGGCATGGGGTCGTTATAGGCCGCCTCCATCTGGTAATGCTTGCCGCTGAAGCTGGCTGGGCGCTGCGTCATGATGCGATCCACGATCTGAACGGCTTCTTCAAGCATTTCCATGCGCTCGCGCACCGATGGAAATGGCCAGCCATAGGCCCGAAATTCCGGTTCGTGCCAGGCCGCGCCCAAGCCAACGATCGTGCGGCCATGGGCGATCACATCAAGGGTCGTCAGCATTTTTCCCAACAACGCTGGATTGCGATACGGCACACCAACCACTAATTCGCCGATCCGAATCCGCGATGTGCTGGCCGCGATGGCTCCCAATGCGACAAAACAATCGAAGACTGGCACTTCCCGATCAAGATTTTCTTTGTCGGGGAACATAAAATGATCGGCCAGCCAGACCGAATCAAGGCCCGCTTGCTCACAGGCGCGGGCGGCGGCGAGGGTCGTATCCCAGTGATTTCCGTGTGCGCTCGGCCGGTAACTGCCGATCTGTTGTCCCAGTAACATCGCTTGCTCCTTCTCCGTGCGGCTCTCATCACGCGTTCGTGCGGGCCTCTGCGCGCTGCAAAGGCCTGCTGGTAGACGCACGGCTATTATACATGGGAACAATCATCGAGCGATTGAAAACCGTTCGCCGATCGTGCACGCATCACCATAGTTCTGCCAACACCAACAACGCATCAGCGAAAGCGCTGTGCGGCCAGGGCAGCAAGCGTCAATACTGTTCGATAAATGATTGTACGTGCTTAACTCGAACTGACCTTGTGTATAACGCGGCGCAAACGAACACTCCCATCAAGCGCTATCCAACCGAAAACGATCAAGGGCAGTATCATGCGCGTATATCCTGCAGGTAGATTGGGCGGAGGCAGTGTATCATCCCACAGATAGATGAGTACCGCGAGCACCAACGGATACACCAGCAAACGCCAGGAAGGGCGCGCGCAGTAGATACTGATTGCCAATGTTCCTCCTACTGCATACAGTATCAGCGCGAGCCGGCTCCAATAGGGAGCGATAACATGGCCCATCAGCACAAGGAACACAAGCGCGCCAACACCGGTGAAGGCTAGGCTGATCAACCATATCACTGTTAACACGAAGTGGGATGTCGTGTTTTCTTCCGGGGCTGCTTCTGTTCGCGCAACACAACCTGTATGAAGCCGCCTGCATGGCAGCCATTGTCGTCGGATACTCTTGGGTGATTGTTTGAGGCTCGCGTGGCCGGTTCGCAACTGCTTGTGCAGTGCGCGCGGTTCGGCAGCGGTGGATTGGCCCATCACACGTAGAAAATTCCGTTGCACCTGCGTAAGCGGCAGCGTGCGGGTGGTGAGCTCGTCATTCGGCGGCGGAAAACCGTACTGTTGTTTGCGACGTTGCGCTTCATCTTCTTGGTGCAATGCGCCGCGATTGATCCACACCCATACGCCCATGCCTCCCATCGTCAGAAAACACCAGCCGATCTGCACAAATGTTTGCCACGCATCGGGAATGGACACTCGCAGCAGCAGCACCGCAAGGAGCAGCATCACTATGGTCCATACATCCAATTGCCAGCGTGCAGGTTTCTTGGGATTGTTCATCGACAGCGCCTTTCGCCCCATTTGCCGCTATTACCCACCAACATGGACCG
>JAABUG020151719.1:0-12268 GCA_011319215.2 Scortechinia acanthostroma | reverse complement strand
TTTGCCCTGGCCTACCTCCTTCTAGCATTAGCAACCCCATCCACAGCATGGACAGTCACTTCATATGCAACAATGACCTACGCCTACCCCATGAGAGGCCCACCCACAAGCACAATCAGCCCGGTAATAACAACAGCACCACTTACCCTTTCCCCAGTATCAAGCTTCACAACAGTGCAAGAAGAGACAATGGGTGTCACTGGAGTAGCAGATGATTTCTACTCCCTCGCAACAATCAACGTTACCACTGAGATTTTCGTCCTCCCGAACCGGACCGACCTCCCTGTTAGCTCGCTCGCGTACTTCGGCCAGGATGCACACGCAGTGAACCAAGAATACCCGGGTAGTGTGTCTTCAATTACGACGAATTACTATTTCCCAGTCATTGTGTCAAATTTACCCGAATGCACATTGACGGATTATACATACACCGAGGTTGTGAGTTTGATGCTTTCCGGCTCGCTTGCGGCTGCAGCAACAGACCAAGGGCAAGGCCTCGCATTATACATGACAACATACGACCATTCCTACAGCACGAATCTCGGCGGCCAGGTGTACACGACGACGTGGTGTGACGCATATCTGAACAGTAAGGCTGTTCCGAGCGCAGAGCAGAGTCTCACGCTAGGAATATCGTGGCGCAGTGAGTGTGTCGACCCGCGAAGCTATACTTGTGATGGGGAGGAGGGGGAGAATGTAGCTGCGACGGGGAGTGGAGGGTGTAAAGGGGTTTATCCACCTACTGAGGTTGTGGCGACTGCGACCGAGTCTGCGAGTAAAACAGGTGAGGGTGGGGGGAGTACGCCAGAGGAGACTGGTACTGGTAGGATGATCTCGTCCATGTCAATGTCGGACTTGGTGTCTCTATTTGTTGTAGTATCAGCATGTACTTATTTGATGTGACGGCATGAGAGAGAATAATATTTGTGTTCAACTAAATACTGTACCCTTTTTCTTTTTTTGTTTTTTGTACTAACATGATTTTGTTCTCTGGAGATGGAAGTTGTGTTATCAGGATGTTATCCTGGAAACTTACTCTATTTGACAAGACAAGAAGGGGGACATTATTTCCGCATTCAGTGGATTGCCTCACACCAGGGTATCCAAGACGACCAGGCGACAGCTCTCAGGGCACCCGTGGCAGGTTGATAGAAATAGTGACCAACGAGACGGTGCCGAGACCAAGATACCTGAGAAGCCTCAGCCCAGGCATCAAGAGAAGGACAAATGTGGTTGGTTGATAGGTTGGACAGGAGTCGGCCAGCCAAGGATTTTATCGAAGCAGTTTCCAAGGGTCCCCGAGGATTCTGAGAACATCAGACCACAAACGATAAAACCTCCATTTCAATCCAAATTGGAAAAACAGAGCCCCTATCGCACTCTGTTTATCTCTGCGGGGTAAGAACTACTGCAGGATCCCGGACTAGTGTACAAATGAGATGGATCAGCCAAGCCAGGCTGTGTGGCGAACTAGGGTCGGAGGCAACAATTTCCATGGAGATACTTGAGAGGCGTGAGACTAAAGACAGCTCATAAACAAGGCTATAGGGGCCGCATGATTAGAAGCGAACCCGATTCGTTTCAATCTACAAGGGATGGTATGTCAGCCTAGGAAAAGCTTACGTAGTTATGAGTGTTAGCGCACCGACGGTTGACTATGTCTCTCTAACAAAGCAGTATGAGCAGTTCCTGGAGTAGAATGTTGGTAATACCACTGTTGGGGTAACATTTAACGTCTACTTCTGCGTGGTAAAAGAAGTGAACGTGATTAGATGTGGCTACCCTTCCTTATGAACTGGATGGATCGATAATAGGACCTCCATAGTGACAGACAATACTACCCTAGAAATCATGTCCTAACCTCAACAATTTGAAGTAAACAGGGGCTGAAACTCAAATAAGCTGTTTCCAGACTATGCCAGTACAAAATATGATGATATTCGTACGTATATCTAGGTCAAGGTGTGTAGAGAAATAACCGTTTTAACTACTAACATAAGTAGGTAATATCCATTCACAAAAGCCCAAACGGATATAGATAGGATTGAGTTCCCCCCTACGATTTAACCATGTCACATTCATTTTCATCTCTGCTCCTAGCCTAGGCCAATTATAGTACATTTGACTGGTGACCTAAGTAGTAGCTACCAAGTTAACTAAATTTTGCGGAGGTTTTACGAAAGCATCTACCTTGGTTTCGCCACCAGCCAGGATCTTGCCGGCGAATATAAAAGCAACTCTGATCAACACATCTAGTTCAGTTTAACAAATTCTAATTTTGTCTAGATATCATCATGGCAGACCTTTTCCGAAAGCTTTTTCTTTTTGGGGACGCTCAAATTCCGCCCCCAACCCACATCAATGTCGCTGTTACTGTCTCATCATCCACATTACACAAACACAGCTCCGACGACGAATTCCACATCACCCTTGAGGCAACCCTTCCTCAAACCCCGAATACGCCCGACAAGCCGCCTATCATCCTTGTATTTGGCACGCTCCTTGACCCTAGCGGCATAGCCCTTTATGAAAACGGCCTTGACTTTATCAACGTCGACACAGGCGCTCCCGCGAAGCGTCCAAGCCTGACCAAACATTATAGCTTTGGTGGGATGTCTGGTATCCCCATCGAACCCCAGTTTGAGCGATATTTTGTCACCCTTCAGCCTGGCGTGCCTAGGATGAGTCAAAAATGTATATCTGCCCGGTTTTCTGGATCCGAACAGCCAAGAAGACATCGGATTCGCACTCCAAACTGAACTCTGCTGCTTTTTTCAACAGGTTCCTTTTACATCGGTGTCGCTGTTGAGCTTTTGCTCGAGCACTGTCTGAGTGGCGCTTCTTTGCCCATGATGATTTCTTAGACATCGCTTGGATTCCAACCTGACGGATGGTTGGAAATTCCATGTTTCTGAGATACTGCGGTTTGTTAAATATCTTTGTTCCAGGCGCTGAGGGGCCGCTGCGGAATCAATGCTCTGTATGGGCCTCTTTCCTCGCAGATAAATGCCACAGTTCCAGGAGCTGTACCGCAGCGAGGCCATCGTTCGTAGCTGTTGCTACTATAAGAGTCTCTACTTCATGCTGCTCTCTTCAAATGTTCTTCTTCATTCTTCCTCCTTTATCTGCATGTCATACCTCAATTCGATCAGAGAATAGATGCCCTAGCCATCTATGCCATTGTCACTGGCGGCATCTTTGCTGGTCTTTTCCTAGCCCAGACTCTCTCTACCCTCGCAAAATGGTCGACCTTTTTTTCTATCCTGCTCACCCGGCATCTAACACTTCCTTTTATTGTCCATAGGCATCAACTCTTAGGTCCTTGGACCCGTGCCGGTGTTTTACTTCACATATCATATGCTGCAATTAATGCTTTTCTCATCATTTTCAGGGTGGACTCCCTGACTGGCGCCAGGCACCGTGCAGGCGAACTAGCCCTAGTCAACCTGATCTTTCCTCTATCAGCCATCCACCTAAGCAATATAGCCGACCTTCTAGGCATCAGCTAGCGCACTTGTCGCAAAATCCACCATGCTACCAGCTAGATGGCCACGGCTCTGCTAGCATTTCACGTTGTTGTGGCGATTCAAGACCACAGATTCAGTTTTCCTCTCAGCGAAATGCAAAACCTCTTTACCTTAATTGTATGACTCACCAGTGGTATTGGTTCGCTTTGACTAACTCGAGTAGGGTGCCGCCTCCTTAGGTGCCGTTGCTCTGCTTTCCATTCCATAGTTTCGTCGATGGTCCTACAAGATTTTTCTCTAAGGCCATCAGATCTTCACCATTCTCTTCATCTATGGCACCTGGCGGCATCTTCCATCCGCAAGCCATCCACCCAAACTTTATCTCTTGATCGCATTGGCAGTGTCTAGAACAACTTCATTCTCCAAGTTAGTGACTCTTCTATATCGAAACGGGCTGTTTGCGGGTCGCGGCTGTCCCAGGGCCATTGTGACATTTAATATAAGAGAAGCGAAGGAGGCCAATCCTGTTGTAACAGCTACCCAGGTCCGCATTGTTCTGCCTCGCCCTATGAAAGTGGAGGCCAGGCAGTACATCAATCTCTAGATTCCGTTAGTCAGCCTATGGTCGTGGACACAAACACACCCTTTCACTGTCACAACTTAGTCTCAAAGTGCACAGGACACCCTGGAGCTTCTAGTGCAGCCGCGCCATGGTCTATCAGCAGATCTTCTTCACTATGCTCCTGTGGCTGCACAGAGCTCAATTTCTTTCTTAGCTTTATTTACTGGTCCTCATGGAACGAGTAAGGATGTCAGTCACTTTGAAAGCGTCTTGGTGATTGCCGGTGGATTTGGGATTGCCGCAGCAGTTCCATACCTGAAAAAAATGATCTACGGCTATAATACCTGCACATCGCAAGTTCGCCGTTTACATTTGGTGTGGCAGGTGGAGTTAATTAGAGAGGTCGCCGCGGCCCAGAGCCTGTTAAATAACCTCCTGAAAGACGATATCGCGGATGAAGGCTATATTTATATTAGATCTTCCCGCTGTGAGGTTCGGAAAATGAAACTGACAATAGCGACGACTTTAGATTCTCAATATCTCTATATACGTGGGGAACGGCCTCAAGCAGGACGAACTACCCTTTGATCAGCATAAACAGGTCTGTCTCTACCAGTCAGCACCAGATTATGATAGCATAATCTCTCTTGAGGCATCGGGCGACCAAATCGAGAGGCTGCCTAATATCCAGGACAACCACGGTCAGACATTAGTAATTGGTAAGGCCCTCATATTCCTCTGTGAGCACGCGTTATAACTTCTTCCTAGTCTCTACAGCAGATGAGCTTCAAGACTAAATACATGAGACGGTAAAAGCATACCTTCATAGGGGCGTAAAGCTTTCAGAATTGGAGTATCAGCCCAGCGCAGATTGAGGGTACCGGGGGAAGGTGGATGCTGAGCTAGTCTGGACAATAGAGGGTGGGTCATAGAACAGGCTCGTGGATGAACAGTTTCATTACGATGATCGCCGTACGGTTTCTAACGAATAAATTACCAGATGGTGGGAGAATGCTTGAAATACCGCTAAGTTATTACCGTTCCCGACCTGCATTCTGCTTCTACCTTGCTTTGCTCCTACGAAGTACCTCTTCAACAACCACTCTACTCAGTAATTATGAGCCTGACATCCAGTCAGCCATATGAAAGCTGACAAGTGCAGATTTCAGCTGGAGAACTCAGTGCTCATACTAAGGAGCTTAAAGTCCAGCTAATATGTTCCTTCCGCGTTGCCAGTAACTAGAAGGCTGTTCTCCTCCTGAATAAAGTAGATGTCTATCTACAGTGATGGGATGGCCTGTATTTAGAAAGCAACTGCCTTGTTGCCATATTCTTGCACAGGCTTGAGTATTATCCTGGTATCTTGGTATCTTTTCCCTCACAGCTAACATGCTCCAGGACTTCGATGCAGCTATCCTTAACTAAATCTAGCTAAAGTTGCAGTATCATGATCTAGACTCCTTAGCTTAACAAGCCATCTTCAGACACTTTTTTGCTAAGATAGGAGCAGAAATTTTGGAAGATGAGATATACAGTTTTGCTAAGGTCAGCCTAGATAGTCAGCAGGTAAAGATTTCTCTCTCTATTATTCAAGATATAAAGGTATAACTGACATAATATCTAAAGATTAAAAATATTATTAAGCTTGCACACAATGTCGCCGCGTCTAATAGGGTTCCATTGTGTATGGATCACATCCAATCGGCCCTCAGAGCAAATAGTTATAGTATTCCCACTCCTGGATCCCTGGTCGACAACAGTCTCTATGACAACTAGGCACAGCTTGAAAGAGCGTAAGGATTTGGCCACGATTTCATTTGTCTGTCTCCTGTTTTCCTTCATTGAATTGTCTTTCTGTTCGATATGTCGCCTTTTAAGGGAACGGCCGAATTCATCTGAGATAGCTTCGGCTGTCAAAGTCTTGCCCACACCTGGAGGGTTGCTTCCTATAACAGTTAGCTTTTAGCCTTCATAGGAGGTTTGGAAATATACTGTAGGAGTATAATAACTCCTTGCCCCTTTCTTTTAATAATAATATTAAATTTTCCCTCAGTTATTGCATAGACCTAACTTTTATTAAGAGATTTAATGACCTTCTTTTTATCCTTAGGGATTACTAATATATCAAAAGGTATATCAGAGAATTGGATTGCAGCCACCTTTTCTATAGTAAATTCTCCTAGTAATATTAGCCAACTGAGTTCACTGGTCTTTAAGTGTTAACTTACCCCAAAGCTTCTTATTTAGGGAGAAACTGAGAACTATTAGACTATAAATAGCTAGCTCTTCCTCCTTTAACTTACAGAATCTATACTATTACTCTAGACATAGTCAATAAGTTTATAATCTAAAATTTAGCTAAATATATTAGTATAGGGCTTTTTTACTGTTAGTCTTGCATAGTTAGGATTCCACTTTTAGAATTACTGAGTGTTAATTATAATCCTATAACTAATATAGACTTTCATCAGTTGATCCTTATATTAGATAAATATATTTCCTTTATATTACTGATGGTAACAGCCTATAAGTAATATAAACTTTTGATTAGCTAATACTAGGTATAACCAGACTTCTAGATCAGGGTAGAATTCTAATGGATATACTGGGAGACTTTTGACTCTGCAAGCTTCAGAGAATATTTTCATCTATAGAATCTTGGTAGTTAACTAGACACTTCTCCATTATAATTAAAATACTGACACTGGATCTTAAAATAATCACCCTTCTAGACTATCTTTATCTCTTTATTGCAGCTGTAATGGATGTATTAGAGTAGATCTATAGAAGGGCAGGTTATATATAGCAGTATGCCTGGTTTAAAGAATACTTATAATAGGTTATATATTATCTTCCTATGAGTCAGAAATAAGTTTATTTGACCAGTTATTGACTTATATATTTCCTCTAGATATTTAATTAGTAAAGTTAGATACTGCATGCTGTCCTCTTCTGTAATATTATTATTAGAGCTAGTGCTAAAACTTTTTTAGTCTAGAAGGAAATAGAATAATAAGTTCCTCTCCACCTATACTAGTATTAGTAAGAAAGCCTATATAAAGTATAAGTAGCTATACTATAGGTTTGTCAGCTTTAAGTCCTGCTATTCTAATATCTTTTAGGATACATCTTAAGATGTCTAGTAGGTTAGATAACTTAAATCTATGTAGATAATAGCATTATATATTTATTTCTCTGGATGCATGTCAGGAAGTTAAAGAGCTGGAATGATTAGTGGTACTTATGGATATGCTTGCAGACAATGAATATAAATTTGACTAACTCACATCTTGCAGGGAGAGGGAATTGATGATCTTGTAGTTGTAAGCCTTGGAATCCCAGCGGTGCTGTGATTATCAGGCATATACTTTGTTAACGGTCTTGTATTCCATTATAGGGGTCAGAATCCTTTCATCATTACTATCCTGATTCTTCTCTGCCTTCATCTCAGGTCTAGTAGGAGTACTTTCCGCGCCATCAGAAGCTGTATGGGGTTTGCATTCAAGTATAGTTAGAAAAGGTCTTTCAACTAGATCATTGTTACGGGCTCTAAGGGAAGGTGCGAGCATTCTGGATGGGGAATATGTTGATGTCACCTCTAAGACCTCTGATCTGACCTCACAGGCCTCACAAAAGCTAAGAGTATCTACTGTGTTGGAAGAGCCAGCCTGGCTGTTCTTATCAGCAGCATTCACCAATGGGCTCTCAAGCTTATTTACATTAAACTAAGGTATTAAGGGGCTAAAAGGTCCCGAGGAGCACTTGTATTGGTCTGTCTTTATATCATAGCTAAAACAGATGTTAGCGACGTGTCAAGCAAATAGAAGGCAACAATGTACACTCCAGGAGTTTCTCTGTCCTCCACTTTTGAAACCCGAGGGCCTGTTACCAGTCGTTGTCCACCTGTCGCAGCGGTATCAACCATGTTCGATGTCAATTGGCCATCATTCGCTGGTCTAAGATCTTGCAGAGTTGCAGCATCATCGCCGCTTGCAGTGGGTTGCGGCTTCTCTGCAGAGACTGAATATGCATTCGGGTCATCAGAAGCATGAACGAGGAGACCAGTGGGCTCCTTTGCTGGAAAACTGCAGCAGGCTCCGAAGGGGTGATGCAGGGGTTGTTAGGGGGTGTCACACCCCGACGGTCGCAAGGTAGTTGAAGATGGTTGTCCTTCTCGACGCCAACAGATGCTGGCGTCGAGAGTCGACAATGTTGTCAACTATCTGATCCGACCGGGTGTCAGAGTTAAAGGTACCTCGTCTTTCAGCTATTACGGCACCGCTGATAGTGGGAATGTAGGCTTCTTGAGTAGCTCCGTAGGCAGGGAGGGTAGTGGGGAGTATCCTGGATCTCTGGAAAGAATAAGAGCAACAGCCTTGGTGGATAGGTAGACTGTACCTGACGCCCCTTGGACTAGCTTTCTCAGGTTCAATGAAGAGGTCTTTCTCTCGGTAAGCCGACGACGCCAAGTGCCTGCAGAGTCAGCTGGCATTGGAGTGCTCCTTTGCACAATACAGACACACCCGCATACACAAGGACACGCGGATGACCGCACTGTGTTGAGGGGAAGATCGCCTGACAAGAGCGGTCGCTTCAGCTCGGGCAGCAGATTTGGGTGTCCAGGTATTGCAAATTGTTGTATGTTTGATGCATGAGATAGCAATGAAATAATTGATTCCCATAAGGCTGCAACATCATTGTCATTGATGTTGCTGATAAGAACAGATTTGACAGGTCGCCCAAGAGAAGGGTCTCGTGTGATCATATTCAGGAACGACTGGAATCTTCTCTAAGTTTCCTGTGTCTTGCAGCTTGCTTTGAATGAAGCGTAGAGGATGGGAAGGCAGGCTTCATAGAGGCGTTTAGAAACAAGACAGGTATTGATAAATGCTGAGGGAGATAGAGCCTGAAAAATAATAGTCAACACCTCGTGTGGTAGGTCACTTAGAGCCGCCATTGGACATGAGAGTTGAACTCTTCGGCTGTGAGCAGTAGAAAGTGTCCCGCCTTTCTGACCAGTGGTGACTCCTATTTATGTGTTCAAGAGCAAGGCTGATGGCATGGGCGCCTTGCCCTGTGTGCTGTTGGCCACAGCCACACACACTACAGCGCCGCACCGCCCGTTTGAGGCACGTACTCTGCGGCTTAGTTCCCTTCCTAAGCTCTCTTGCGTCGCCAAGAATTTCTGAAAAGACAATGGCCATCGTATCAGATGAGCAATGGATGAAGTGCGTGGGTCACTGGTCAGGGTTCCGGAATTTATTGAATGTACTCTCACCACTTTTGGCCCAAGAGTTATTCTCTCCGGAACTGGAGTAGCTTATGTACCCGGTCGACTTCTACAGACTGCATACAGTATGAAAACATTTCTTGCAAGGGCTTTGCAAAGCAGGTCATGATCAAATGAAGACGATTCGACTATTTCAGCTATCCTGTAGCAGAAGGAAGTAGTAGGAAAGAAATAACTACTAAGTTCCCTGGCATTCAGGTATAAAGCCAATATACCTCCTACGCATATAACTATAGGTTCATTTCATGCTATAGCAATAGATCACAGAAATTGCACTTATAATCCTTTAGATATAATATCTTAAAGTGCCTCTTTACTCTATAGACATTAGAGTATTCTTTCAGGCATTAAAAGTATACAGAGGGCTTATCCACTACTAACTTTCTTTAATAGCACTAAGCTTTTCCTCCTAGGCTAATATAGTTAGCTGCTCTAGACTCTTCTGCTTCTTAGCTAGTTAACTAGCTATTAATTCTTTATTATCTGATGTAGGGTGTTTTAGTCATCTACAGAGAGCACCCCCCTTATAAAAATTATAATACTATATACCAGCTATTACAGCTTTATTATATCTTATCTACTTATCTTCCAATAAGTCTGAAGTAGGCTAAGTGAAGAACGTCTCTATAATAAGGACCTACTCTAGTAGCATGGCAAACTCCTTTTATAACACCTCTTAGGCAGGCTTGTCATTAACAGCGCTGCCTATTAATTATCTCTTAATATTAATAACTACTTATTTCTGGCTAAAACCTTAGTAGACCTCTTTTTATAGTTTTTTCTATAGACAGTAATATGTGTTATTAACATTACACTCTTATTATTTTAATAAGGCTTATAGTATTAGATTATTAGATTAAGTATAACAGTCCTCTAGCTTAATTTACTATTATATAGTAGATTATAACTCAGGATCCTTCTCTATAGATACTTTCTTAGCATTAGTTAGAAACCAAGGTTATCTTTAGTCAATCTAATAGCTCATCTAAGTAATAGCTCTCAAAAATTCCTTATCTAGATTAACTCCATATATAATCTCCTGTAAACCAGCATGCTGTTATAATTAATAGTGCTTAATAAAGGTTCTACTACTTACATATGCTATGATCACATTGCACTGCGCCTCACTCATAAATCCTACATTTAATGTCAGTGATCCTTAGGGCGGGGAGATAGATATGGTATTTGAAATTAGAAAGGATACGGCCCTTACCACTTTAATCAAGCAACGTGCCTCCTCTGTAATGAAACTAGTGGGAGAAAAAAGCATTCAGGAAACTATATATCCTCACTGAATAACCTAAGCTGCCTATTAAGTGTAGAGCCATTCATTTGCATCTCCCACAGGATATAGGGCTCACTATTAATGACATCAACTTTCAGGAAAATGTGGTAGTTGTCTATCTCACTTTTCAGGGGGAGTGGCATCTCCTGTCAGCCATCCTTAATGAGCAGCCTCCTAAGATCCTCTATAGATTTCATATGGGGCGCCGCAAATGCCTTAGCATAAAACAGTATGCTGAAGAGCAATATGTGTGGGCTAAAAACCAGCAATACACCATAGACAATTTCAGGTAACACGAAGGTATTGCTGTTCCATTTATCAGTTCAATCAGCTGCTGGGTCATTCAAGGTATAGCACTAAGAGCCATGTACACGTTGAACATCCTAAGAACACTTTTCACAAATTGGGGTTCAATTTCAATCATCGGCACCGGAGGTCCTCCATGTAGATCCCACTGCAGAGTTATCTGGAGATGCTTGAATTGGAGGTGTAGCATCGCCTGTTTTCAATTGACAGTAAAAAGCCCGATGGTGTTGTACAGACATAGAATAATCCGCTGAAACCCTAGATGGAATCGCTTGTCTCGGGTTTGGAGAATCGTCTCATTGAATGGTACCATGTCTTCGATATAGACAGGAGTGTTTGCACGCGGCTGTTTGTCCAACCCGCGTTTATCAATCAAGTGTCTCATTCCCTGCCCGCAGGGCCAGATGACTTGCTAATAGAGCCAGGATCCAGGATCCACAACAGAGGAACGTACAGTGCGGACCGCCGCACCCATTTCTTTGCTCATCTCCTGCTGGTGACTTGGGTGTAGTAGAGTCGGAAGTACTTCAAATCCGCTTGGAGGGCACTAGCTTTCGTGTAGCTCTCGCTGGGGCATTTTTGGAAAGATTGCTTGCGCACCCACCCGTTGGACGGGATTTCCCAGTTTCCCTTCCGTGCTCTTTTCTCTTCGGTCTGCTGGCTGGTTGGTGTGGCCCCTTGAATCTATTTGCCTGGTCTCTAACTTATCGGCAGGGTAGAACCGACCCCCCCACCTACCGGCCAGAGTCACTCGAACCTGTCCATGCGGGCAGCAGTATTGTCCTATTCTGATGCCTGTGGAATGGCTCTTTCGCTGACATGTTGGGTGGGGAGGCTCCCTTTGGATTGCGAGAGCCTCCCGTGTTCCCTTCAGCCGGGCTGGCCGGAGTCATGATGCCATTCATGGGTCTCCTGTGGTGGGGATGAATTGACATTGCTGCCTTCGGATAGGTATTCCTCCGCGCTGACCCATGATCTGATCGGATTTGACTAAACCAGGCTTGTTTCGGAGCGGAAAGCGCCAGGACCCCAAGAAGTTCATGCTAAGGTAGGTTGCTCTGCTTTGGAATGGTGCCCCGATCTCCAATTGCTCATGTGAGCGGCTTGTCCGCAAACGTGGTTGTGAGCTCTGTGTTTCTTTAACCATTTTGGGCGGTTTCGAAGCACTCAAATCTTCGAGCACTTTCCCCTTTGGTGAAACCCACGAAAAGGCCTCCCTGTTCGAAAGGATTCCCGTCCGGGGATTGGTGCTGAAACCACCCCCCCCCCCCCCCCCCCCCCCCCCCCCCCCCCCCCCCCCCCCCCCCACCCCCCCCCACCCGCCCCCCCCCCCCCCCCCTCCCCGTTCCTCCCTCTCT
>JAABUG020151608.1:0-12305 GCA_011319215.2 Scortechinia acanthostroma | reverse complement strand
CGACCAATGCCAGCAAACAGGAAGCCTTCGCAACCTAGCCAAAAACCCCAAGCACAGAAGGTACCCATGAGGCCCTCATCGACCCCGTTTACCGAAACAACACCCTACGAGAGAAAACCGGAACACCACCAGCTCACGCCACCACCTGGCTCAATCGAGAGCGATGGGATGTCGACTACGACGCAGCTCTCACAGAACGCCAGCGCGGCGCGTCGGGGCATGCCCCACGAACTTTCAACAACCAGCCTTCCAAGTTCGAGATCGGTCTCGCCGGCATCGCAGCCGCTCGCGCTCGCCGAGAACAGCGGAGCGCAGAGGCGGCTGGACGATCTGCTTGCGGCGTCGATGAGCCTCCAGAAGCTCTACGGCCGCTCGCCGGAAGCGATGGGAACGGTCAGTGAGCTGTTCCACTCGCTGCTGGCGCACTACCCCGGCGACGCCGTCATCAAGGCGTTCGAGACTTGGCTCGAGCGAAGCCAGGAGTTCCCCACACCGGCCGACATCGTCGGCCTGATCCGGCGTGGCGGGAAACCTCCCCTGTCCGAGGCCACCTACATCCAGATCAGCAGGAAGCCCGGCGAGGATCGCACGTCGGAAGACTGGCAATACCTGCGGGAATGGGAGCAGGAGCAGCGGCAGGGCTGGGATAGCGGCATCCCTGCCGAGACCTCGTCCATCCGCGACGAGAACGTGCGTCTACGGCAGAGGGTGAAGCAGCTTGAGGCCGAGGTGGGGCGCCTCCGTCTCCTGGCGGGCGAGAAGCTGGAGGAGCGGAGGTCCATGCGGTTCGGCCCCGGCGTTGCCGATCGGATCGCCAAGACGGTGGAGTGGATGCGGTCAACCGGAGCACCACAGACGGACATTGACGCCTTCATCCTCAGCCAGGAGCCTGCTACTCAGGCTGGATGACGCAGCGTACCGTTCGCCTTGAGGGAACTCGCCATCACTCCATCACCAGATTAAGCTTCGGGCGCCCGCACTGGCCAACGTTCGCGCAAGGCGTCGTATTTCGACGCAATCCACACGGCTGCCGCAAATTCCTTTTGACTCAGCCACGTGTAGCCAAAGTCGGGATGATCGAGCGGGTCGCGCGCAGGAGGGGATGGGATGAGGGATGCCTCGTCCTCCAGGTCTCCTTGTGCAGAACTAAGCTCGAGCCCCCATCGCAGCACGAGCCACAAGGAGCCCAGAATACCCAGCATTCCCAAGAAAGGAGCTGACAGGTTGTGTCCGGAAACGGCGAGCTGTACATGCACATGGTCGAGTAATGCGAACAGTAGAATTATCGCACCGTAGAGAACTATCCCTCGAATGCCGAGATAGAGGTAAAGCCTAGAGTAGCGGATAGCCTGGTGTTTGCGACCAAACTCTCGAATCATCTCGTGGTGGAGATCCTCAACGACTAGATCGGCGGATTCGGCCGGCTCGCGGTCCTTAAGCCGCCTGACCAGCCCCTTGCGCAGCTTAGGGTGCAGACCCGTCAACGTCGCCGAGATGTAAATGCTTCGTACTAAGGCAGCGACGGAAAGAAATAGTAAGCCGAACAATAGCAGCGGTGTCCTGCTAACCCAGTCTTTGAGGAGACCCAAGATTTGTGCGAGAGCGGTAATCAGCAGGGCGTTCGTAGCTATGACAATCTGAAGGCGAGTTTGAACACCCTGCAAGTATGCATGCAGATCGCTGAACTTCGTGCTCATCGGCATCGCAAGCTCCTGTTCAGGCGAGCGACAAGCGGCGCCCCCGTCGGAATATAATGGCACAGATCGAAGCATGGCGGTATGAGAGTAGGTCTTCTCAACGCATCATCCAGCGCGGGCAGTGCCAAGCTTGCCAACCATGCGTTCTTGATCCGTTCCCTCCGGCTTGCTACTGTCCACCCATGGCCGAGCGCGATCTCCTGGGCACCGTCCCTCCCCGCGAGCTGACCGACGACGAGCTGCGGCGCATCCTGCACTCGGCCGTCGTCACCGGCATTCGAGGATACCGGGAGGCGGACCTGGCGCTTGCCACGGTTTGCGCCGATCACCTGCTGAGCCGGTTGCGGATGGCCGGGGTAGCGGTGCAGCGGCTGGAGTAGTAACGGCTGGCTATTTCGGAGTCGAGTAGGCAAGCTGCGACCGGGTTGCAAGATCGGAGAGCCGTCCTTTGAACTGGGAACAGGTGATGGCCTGGGCTGAATCGGTCTCCAAACTGGCTCCCCTGGGAACACTCTTTGTCGCCTGCCTTGGCGCGATCTACACCATCAAGCAGTTCGAGCGGGCGAAACGGGTTCGAGCCGTCGATCTCGCCATCTCGCTCACCGGGCAGCTCGACACCGTTCCTGAGCTTTCCTTCGCATGCCAGGCCCTCGATTGGGGCTTCGGCCCGTTGATCGTGCCCGAGCGATACCGAGCCTTGCTCGAAAAGCGAGGTGTCGATGGAGCCGCGCCAACAACGCCGGAAGACAGGGGCGAGGTCATCGAGCACGACGTTAAGATCATGGTGAAGGCGCTCCGGCCCGACATCGGCTTCAGCGTGCGCGGGGAACCCGTTTACCTCGTCTATCGCTACTGCTTCGACAAACTATTCCAGCACCTGGAGAACATCGACCGGCTTGTCGAGGCCGGTCAGCTCGCAGCGGCCGACCTAGGCGCCCTGAACTACTGGCTGACACGGATCGCCCGGTTTGAATATCCACCGGCAGGAACGGCACCGGAGGAGGTGTTCCAACCGTTCCTGGAGGACAAGGGGTTCGACTATTGCAGGGTGATCACCTTGGGAAAGCGCCTTGGCGTGGCCGGCTGGAGGAGACCGTAGCGCAGGCAATGTGGCGAACCGGCCGCCGGTCGAGGCACATTATCAGTGCGGTGTCAGTCCGAATTGAACCAGGGATCGGCGTAGTATAAGCTGGCGGCCGTGAACGCGATTATCGATCAGCAACGGCAGAATGCGGAGCAAGATACACTTCGCACGGCCGAGCAGCCTTCTCGTCTGGGTGACGGCTCTTTCGTGGACGGCATCAACGCCGACCCAAGGCTGAGGCGCCTTTGGGCTGAGCTGTTTGGGATCGCGCGTGCCCTCGGTGTTAACCGAATTTCAACACCTGAACCCTATCATTGATTCCATCCTGGAGATTGTGTGCCCGACCAGCCCCCCGTCATCGAATGCCCGCCGACCACCGAACTGCTGAAGCACCATGAGGGGAACATCGTCGTCGGGGGTGGCCGAATGACCAAGGGTGTCCCCCAGCTCCGCTACCGCAATCTCTATGAGATCATCGCCGATCCCGACATTGATGCCCTGGACGGCGATTACGGCCAGTGCGTCTCCCGGCTCGAGGCCGCCCGCTACGCCTACCTCCTGAGCCAGCGCGCCACGGCCGGCTGGCGATCGGACACCGCCAACGAGGGGGACGCAGACGGCATGCCGCTCGCCGACTTCTACCTCGCCGTGATGAAGTGCTTCACCGCCCAGCGCCGCGCCGTCGCCGCCCACGCCGGCAGCGCCACCGACCATTGGGCCACGCTCATGATGCTCATCTCGCCCCTGCCCGAAGGCAAGTGCGTCCGCGCTTCCCGCAACGCCATGTTCCCCCTCATTCCCCAGATCACGACGGCCCTGACATTGCTTGAAGAATTCAGCCTCTCCGTCAGCAAGGCGTACAAGGACAAGCAGGAGCGGGATCAAGGGAACGTAAATACCCCTTGCGCTTGTAATAAAGACAGCGTAAATTGATTCTCGAGGTGGGGGGAGAAGCGCGTCTTCTCGCTACTGCCAAAAGAAGGCCTCGGTGATCGCAAGCTCCGAGGCATTTTCATTTTCAGAACCCCGAGCAATTTATGCCCACCCCCCGAGATGAGCGACAGCCTGAAATCGAACGGTTGAGCGAACGTGTCGCCTGTAACGCGCTCTGCGTTCTCGCCATCGGCCTCATGCTGGGCACGCTTTGGGTGCTGGTGCGGGGGTAGTAGGATGGCCGTCGGCCCCGACTATATCAGCCAGGGCCTCTTGGACACCCTCTGCGATTATATTTCCGACGGCAAGAGTGTACGCGAGTTCTTCCGCTCCGAGCGCACAGACGTATCGAGGAGCCGCTTTTACAACTGGCTCGATCAGCACGGCACGGAAGACCAGAAGCACCAGTACGCCCGCGCGTGCGAAGATCGGCATGACGCCATCTTCGAGGAGTGCCTCGACATCGCGGATGAGACGAAGAACGACACCATCACGACGGAGTATGGAGATAAGCCGAACGCCGAGTGGATCAGCCGATCCCGTCTGCGCGTCGATACTCGCCTGAAGATGTTGGCCCGGATGAATCCGAAGAAATATAGCGAGACCGTCAAGCAGGAGCTGACCGGCAAGGACGGCGGCCCGATACAAGCATCCGGTGTGATTGTCACTCTCGATGATGCCAAAGTCATTTCACAAGCGCTGGACGATGAATGCTGATGAGGTCAAGCGCCTAAAGGTTATCAAGTGGCGCTGCGAGAACGACCTACTCTTCTTCACCCGCTACTTCTTCAAGCAGCTTCAGGGCCGCAAGTTCATTGTGAACTGGCACCACCAGGCGATGGTGGACGCGCTGCGAAAGGTCGAGAACGGCGAATACCCCAACCTCGTCATCAACGTCCCGCCGAGGTACGGAAAAAGCGAACTCGTCGTGAAAATGTGGATGGCGCAGTGCTTCGCGCGCAATCCGGCATCGGCCTTCATCCACGTCAGCTACTCCGACCAGCTCGCGCTCGACAACTCGGCCTACACGCGGGAGATCATACAGCACCCGGCGTTTCAGCGGCTTTGGCCCGTACAGATCAAGGATGACGCCAACACCAAAGGGCTGTGGAAGACCACTGCTCAGGGCGGGGTGAAGGCCGGATCGTCCGGCGGTCCCGTCACCGGCTTCGGCGCCGGCGTGATCGACTACATGCCGGGCGACCTGTTCGCCGGAGCGATCATCAGCGATGACCCGTTAAAGCCGGACGACGCCATGCAGAAGGTGGCGCGCGACAAGATCAACTGGCGTTTCTCGAACACCCTCCTGTCCCGCCGGAACGGCGGCGATCGCACGCCCATCGTGCTGGTCATGCAGCGCCTGCACGAGGACGACCCGAGCGGGTATGCCCTGGGCGGACGCCTCGGCATCCCATTTCACCACCTGAAGATCAAAGCTCTCCAGGAGGACGGCACCGCGCTCTGGCCGCTGATGCACAGCGCCGAGCGATTGGGCACGATGAAAGAGGCCGACCGCTACACCTTCGCTGGCCAGTATCAGCAGGAGCCCTCGCCGGAGGGCGGCGCCGTCTTCCAGCTACCGTGGTTCCGCCGCTACGGCGTCCGCCTCGCCAGCTATGACCAGATCGTCCAGAGCTGGGACACGGCGGCGAAGGCCAAAGAGGTGAACGATCCCAGCGTTTGCACGACGTGGGGCATCACCAAAACCGAATACCACCTGCTCGACGTGCTGGTGAAGCGCATGGAGTTTCCCGAACTCAAGCGCACCGTCATCAGCAACGCGGAGAAATGGCAACCCACCGCCATCCTGATCGAGGACAAATCGACGGGGGAAGCGCTGATCCCGCAGCTTCGGCACGATACCAGGCTGCCGGTCCTCCCCATTCACCCCGACGCCGACAAGGCAACGCGGGCCCGCGCCGAAGCGCCACAGGTCGAGGCCGGGAAGGTCGTACTGCCCGAGAGCGCGCCGTGGCTGCTCGACTTCGAGCAGGAGCTCACGCTGTTCCCGAACTCCACCCACTTCGATCAGGTCGACAGCACCTCGCAATTCCTGAGGTGGGCCCGCACCCACACCGACAACGCGCTCCCGCAAATCTGGGCGTCGTGAGCCGCCCAACAGAAAGCCGAGCATGCGCCAACTCTTCCCCACCGCTCCCGATGTGGCCCTTCCGCAGTAAGGACGCGCCCGTTGCCACGGAACTGAAGGGCGCGCTCTCCGGACCGTCGTCCATGTTCTTCGGCCTCGGCCGTGGCAGCTTCATGCAGCGGAGCGCCGCGGCCTATGCCGAGGAAGGCTATGGGAAGAACGTCGTCACCTTCGCCTGCATCCACAAGATCGCCTCCTCGGTCGCCAGCGTGGCGCTCGAACTACAGGCGGGCGATGCCGGGGATCACCTCGACAGCCACCCGCTCCTCGACCTGCTCGGCCGTCCGAACCCCGGCCAGAGCGGATCGGACTTCATCTACGCCCTCGCCGCCTGGCGCCTGATCGCCGGGGAGGCATTCATCGTCCGCCCGCAGGACGGCACCGGCAAGCCCGCCAAGAAAGCGCCGATGCAGATCTTCCTGCTCGAGCCGCATAAGGTGTCCGTCAAGCCGGGCCCGTTCTTCGGCCTGCCCGCCGCCTACGAGTACCGGCACGGCGCGCAGGCAGCCGTCGTCTTCCCCGTCGATCCCACCACCGGCCGGTCAGACGTGGCGCACCTGCGCTGCTTCAATCCGCTCGATGGCGCCCGTGGCCTGTCCCCCCTCGCCCCGGCGGCCTACTCGATCGACACCCACAACGCCATGCTGCGCCACAACAAGGCGATGCTGGACAACGGGGGCCGTCCCTCCGGCGCGCTCACCGTCACCAAGGCCGACGGCTCGGCGATGACGCTCACCGACGAGCAACGCGCCCAACTCAAGCAGAATATCAGCGACAGCTATACCGGTGCCGGTAATGCCGGCCGCCCGCTCATCCTTGAGGCCGGCATGCAGTGGACGGAGATGGGGCTGAACCTCAAAGATCTCGATTTCGACAAAGGCATGTGGTCGCAGGCGATAAACATCTGCATGGCGCTCGGCGTGCCGCCGCAGCTCCTCGGCATCCCCGGCAGCCAGACCTTCGCCAACTACGGCCAGGCGGTGGAGACCTTCTGGGAGGATACCGTGCTCCCGCTGCTCGACAGCATCCTGGACGGCCTGAATCACTGGCTCGTGCCGCTCTACGGCGATAAGGCGCTACGGCTTGCCGTGGACCGCGACAGCATCTCGGCGCTCGAGAGCCAGCGCCAGATCCTCTACGACCGCGCCGAGAAGTGCTCGTTCAAGACGATCACCGAGAAGCGCGCCATGGTCGGCGATGCCCCGCTCACCGAGGCGGAAAAGGCCGACCTGCTTGTCCCGAACACGATGATCCCGCTGGACATGCTCACCGCCACCATGGACGAGGCGGGCGACCCGGCTGACGACACGCTCACCGGCGGGGGAGGGCGACACGACCCCTGCCCCGAAGCCCGGCAAGCCCGCCGACGACGAGACCGATGACGGCGCTTCCTAATCTCCCCATCCGCTCGCACGTCGCGTTGCGCCGCCGTCTGGACGGGCTGAAGAGCGGCAACGAGCAGCGCCAGCGCGCGGCCGAGAACACCCTCCGGCAGATGGAGCTGGCACTTGCCCGGTCGGTCAAGAACGCCAAGGCTGCGTTCATCGCCGATTGTGCCGCCTCCTACCGCAGCCACCGCGAGCGCGACTTCCATACCGAACTGCTGGCCCATCGCATGGCCATCAGGATACTGCTCCACCAGCAGGCCCAGCGGGTCATCCCCCGCTTCGCCCGCGATACGCAGCGCGGCATCGTCGCTGGGCTGAAATGCCGGCCGATCGAAGCCAAGCGCGAGGAAGGCCAGTTCACCCGCCTTATCCAGCAATGGCTCGGCCAGCGGCAGGATATGGCGACCACCATCGCCCAGACCAGCCTCTCCGACGTGCTTCGCGCCGTCGAGGGCGGCATTGCGGCGGGAGACGGCACCGACGACATCGCCCGCGCCATCGAGAGCACCGCCAAGCTGGGGCCGTATCGCAGCATGGTCGTGGCTCGGACGGAGACCCACGCCGCCGCCCTCTTCGCCCAGGTGGAGAGCGCGCGGGAGGCCGAGCAGACCTACGACATCAAGCTTATGAAGGAGTGGCTGCCGACGTTGGACGCCCGCACCAGGGACGCCCACGCCGCGATGGCCGGATACGGGCCGATCCCACTGGACGAGAAGTTCGTCGTTGGTGGGGAAGAGATGGACCGGCCGGGCGACCCGGCGGGGAGCGCCGCTAACGTGGTGGCGTGCCGCTGTACGCTCGTGATGAGCCACGCGCCTGATTAGGTAAGCTCCCCCGCTACCGGGTTGCGGGCGCAGGCAGCGGCGCCGTAGCGGCTGGCACTGCGGAGGGTGCGGCTTCACGCCGCGGAATAGATATGAGACGGTCGCCAAGAAGCAGCAGGACCAGTAGGCTGAGAAGCCCAATGAAAGCTATGAACCACACTCGGTCACCCGGTGCAGCGTAGGCGTGTGCAGTGCTTTGACCTGCCCCGGGCAAGGGCGTTGCCATCGGGGTAGTAGCAGGCGCTGCCGCCGGCTTGTCGGCCGAGACATCCACGCTGGCCACGTCCACACCGAACTCGCTCAGTGATCGCCTTAGCGCACGCCGCACGCCGATTTTGATCAGGCCGGCCATCTCGTCCCGGATCGGTTCAAGCGCCGTCTTGCTGGCCCAGCCAAGTAGCGCGAGGCTACCCTCGACGATGATCGACCCACTATAGAAAGCGAGATCTGCTTGCAGCGTAATACCACTGCCAAGTGGGAGAACCTGACGGAGCGAATTTTGCATCTCCGCGCATATCCGGTCTGCTTTCCTATTTAACACTTCGGACAACAGAGCCGATTGAGCTGCTCTGTATGAAGCGTCTTTATCTAAACCACTGAAATCGAATGTCGGCAACCGCCGTTCTATTGTCTCCATTTCATCTCTAATATGCTCGGGAATCGAGCCGGAAATCTCGCCCCGCCCCGAGATACGGAAAGTTACAACTTCAAACTTCTCCATCTCTAATCCTCACGCCTTTGCTGGTGCCCACAGAGCCGCAACGTTAACCACATCGAGTTTGCTATGAAAACCGAGAAGAAGGCCTTCCGCATCACCGATATGCAGGTGAAGGCAGACGACGCCGGAGCCATGACGATTTCCGGATACGGGAGCACCTTCGGCGGCGATCCCGACGCCTACCGCGACCTGATCGCCCCCGGCGCCTTCGCCCAATCCCTCCGCGAGCGCACGCCGAAGATGCTCTACCAGCACGACAGCCGCCAGCTCTGCGGCGTGTGGGACAAGGCGTGCGAGGACAGCAAGGGCCTCTACCTTGAGGGCCGCTTCATCAATACGCCTCTCGGCCTGCAAGTGTACGAGGAGGCCAAGGCGGGCGCTATCGACAGCATGTCGATCGGCTACTCCACCGTGAAGTACAGCTTCGACGACGCGACCGATGTTCGCACCCTCCAGGAGGTGAAGCTCTGGGAAGTCTCCCTCGTCACCTTCCCGGCCAACGAGAACGCGATCATCACCAACGTCAAGGACGCGCTGACCACCGAGCGCGAGTTCGAGAGATTCCTGCGGGAGGCAGGATACAGCCGCGAGCAGGCCAAGGCCATTACCGCGCGCGGCTTCAAGGCCCTGGCCGATCAGCGGGAGGCTGAGCCGGACCTGACGCCATTACTGACCCGACTCACCCAATTCGAAAACTCATTCAGATAGCAGGATTTTATGACCGATCTCACCACCGTCGAGAAGAAGCTCGATGATGCGATGCGCGCCCAGGAGGAATTCAAAGGCACCATCACCAAGAAACTCGACGGCTTCGATACCGAGAAGCTGGACAAGCTCGCCAAGGACATGGGCGACGGCATTGAGCAGAGCCAGAAGCTGCGCCTTGCCGTTGAGGCCGAGACCAAGGCCCGCGGCGAACTTGAGACCAGCCTGAAGGTCCAGATCGACGAGGCGCTGAAGTCCGGCGCCGAAGCGACCGGCAAGCAGATCGCCGATATCGAGAAGGCGCTGGAACGCCTGTCCCTCACCGGCGGTGTCAAGGATGCCACCCAGGAACTCCAGAAAAAATGGAACTCCGCCTTCAACGCATTCGCCCGCAAGGAAAACCCGAACGGCGTGTTCTTCGCCGATGCGCTCAAGGGCGACGCCGAACATAAGGATCTCTCGGTTGGCTCGAATGCGGACGGCGGCTACCTGGTCATGCCGGTCTTCGGCGCCATGGTCTCGAAGCGCGTCTTCGAATCCTCGCCGATCCGCTCGCTCGCTTCGAGCATGACGATCAGCACCGATGCCATCGAGTTCCCGACCGACAACGACGAGGCTGCCTCGGGCGGCTGGGTCGGCGAGGTTTCGGCGCGCACGACCACCGGCACGCCGCAGATCACCGAGCAGCGCATCCCGGTCTTCGAGCAATACGCCAATCCGCGCATGACGCAGAAGCTGCTCGACGATGCCGCCTTCGATCCCGAGAACTGGCTGCAAGGCAAGGTCGCCGACAAGTTCCTCCGCCTGGAGAACACCGCCTTCGTCAGCGGCGCCGGTTCGAAGTCGCCGCGCGGCCTTCTGACCTATGGCAACTACACCCAGCCGGGCGTCGCCACTTTCGAGAGCGCCAAGATCGAGCAGGTGGCCTCCGGCGTGTCCGGCGGCGTCGGCTACGATGGCCTCATCAACCTGCAAAACCTGCTGCTGGATGTATATCAGGGCAACGCCAAGTTCCTGATGGCCCGCCAGACCTACGGTGTGCTGCTGAAGATCAAGGACGGCGAATCCCGCCCGATCTTCAACCTGACCTACGACAAGAATGCGGGTATCGCCGCCAACATCCTCGGCAAAGAGGTCGTGTTCGCCAGTGACATGCCGGCCGTCGCCGCTAACGCGCTCGCCATCGCCTACGGCGACTTCCGCGAAGGCTACCTGGTCGTCGATCGCACCGGCATCCGCATCCTGCGCGATCCGTACACCGCGAAGCCGTACATCCAGTTCTACACCACGAAGCGGGTGGGCGGGGACATCACCAACTTCCAGGCAATTAAGCTGCTGGCCATTAATCCCTAAGCCGCTGGGGCCGGTTACTGACCGGCCCCTTCCCTTTCATTCCTGTCTTTGGAGCATTTCTCATGACCACTCGTGAAAACGCGAGCAACGTCAAGGTCACCCCGGCCCTGAACCACGCCGCGATCTCTTCGAACACCACCACCGTCGGCACCATCATCGACACCCTCGGCTTCGATGCGCTGACGTTCTCGATCCAGTCCGCCACCATCACCGACGGCACCTATACGCCGCTGATCGAGGTGGGTGACGCCGCCAACCTGTCGGATGCCGCCGTCCCGGCCGCTGCCGAGTTGACGACCACCACCGCCGCGATTGCCTTCATTTCGACGGACGACAACGTGACCAAGAAGATCGGCTACGTCGGTCCGAAGCGCTATGCGCGCCTGAGCCTGGTTTCGACCGGCGTGACCAGCGGCGGCGGTATCGGCGCCACGGCGCTCCTCAGCTTCGCCCGCCAGAAACCCGTCGCGTAACCCTCTTGTCCCCTTGGGGCGGGCTTCGGCTCGCCCCTTCCTTTTGCCTCAGCGCCGAGCGCCTGCCCTGCGGGCGCTCCGCTCTGCGACAACCCATTCGGAGTTTCCCATGCCTGTCACCATCACCAAAACCGGCCCGTTCGCCTTCGACGGGATTCACGTTCGCGGCCTGATCGAGGGCGAGACGCTGGACGACCTGCCTGTCGAGCATGAAGCGCAGCTGCTCGACGCCGATTGGGCCACCACGGGCGAGCCAAAAAGGGCGGCGACCAAAGCCGAACCGGCCAAGGAGGAGAAGTCCGCCGATCCCGTGAAGGAGAACAAGGCGCTTCATCCGGCCAAAGAGAACAAAGGCGGCAAATAGGCCATGCCCGCGTCGTTCGAGAGCTTCGATTTCGTCAGCCACGGCGTCCGTGCGCTGCCGCCGCCGAAGTATGTCAACCAATACGTCCTCACCGCCGGGACGGCCAAGACCTTCGCCATCCCGACGGTGAATGGGCAGGCGCCGACCTACGCGCTCTTCTCCTGGACGGCGGGCAACGTCGCCTTCGGTTACACCCCCACCGGATCATCCGATGTGGTCGCCTCGGTGCCGAACGCCGACATCACCGACGGGTCCGCGTGTGAGAACGATCCGAATTTCCGCAGCATTATCGGCTATTCGAAGCTGAGCGCGATCGCGGACGCGAACTGCATCCTGACCGTCGCCTATTACCAGCTCTGACATCCCCATGAACCCGTTCCGCTCCCTCCGCACGCTTTCCATGCGCGTGCTGGGTTTCGCCGCGGCGCTGTCGCTGCTCGTGGCTCCGGCCCCGGTCGGCTTCGCCCAGTCCTTCTACCATCGCCCGGCGGGCTCGGCATCGTCCGGCAGCAGCGTCACCTTTCACCGCCAGGTCTTTACGAGCAGCGGAACGTGGACGGCCCCGGCCGGCGTCACGAGCGCGACCGTCACCGGCCGCGGCGGCGCGGGCGGCGGCG
>JAABUG020151498.1:0-12334 GCA_011319215.2 Scortechinia acanthostroma | reverse complement strand
ATGCCGAGGCTGCGTGCGGCCAGTACCGCGGTCGGCGCGTAGTCGCAGACTACCAGGTCCGCCCGCGTCGCCTGCAGCAGCGCGCGCCAGCCATCCGCCAGGCCATTCACGGCGCCGGCGTCGATCCAGCCGCAGGCCAGCAGGATGTCGGCCAGGCTGGCCTGCCCCGCCGGCAAGCCCGCCACGCGGTGCAGGAACAGGGGCGCCTGGAACACGGGCACGTCGAGATCCGCGAGCAGGCGGCGCGTGTGCACCAGGTCGCGCAGGACGAGGCCGACGTCGTGCCCGCGCGCGCGCAGCGGCTGCGCGAGCGTCTTCAGGCGCCCGGCGTGGCCGAGGGCGGCCCCGAGTTCCCAGCAGAAGAGGATGTGTGCCATGGTGTGGCCGGCGCGGGCCGGTCGCGGTGCGGGATGCGTATTGTCGGCGATGCCGCGCGGGCGTTCAAGCGCGGAACAGGGGCGCCGGCGTCTCGCCGCCCTGCCCCAGCTGGCCGACCCGCTCGTACTCCGCGATCACCTGGGCGCCGAACAGCAGCAGCGTGGCCGCGATCTCGAGGCTGAACATCACGACGATCGCCGTGCTCATCGAACCGTACACGACGTTCACCTTGGACAGCGTAGTGAAGTACCACACCAGCACGTGGCGCGCGACTTCCCACAGCAGCGCCGCGGTGACGCCGCCCACCAGCGCGTGCGACAGCGACAGCCGTCCGACCGGCATCACCAGGTAGATCGACGTCAGCACGAGGATCTCGCCGGCCAGCCCGAGCAGGTACAAGAGCGCGCCGGACACGCCGTGCAGCGACCACGCGCGGCCGAACAGCTCCACGCTCTCGGTGCCGATCACCTGCAGCGTGCCGGCGACGAGCGTCACGATCATCACGCCGAAGCCCAGCGCCAGGATGTAGCAGTACGGCAGGACGGCCGAGACGAGGAAGTGGCGGCGCCGCACCGTGACCCGGTGCACGAAGATCACGCTCATCGCCTTTTCCAGCACGGTGAACGCGAAGGAGCTGAAGAACAGCATCGTGACGCCCAGCACCCAGGTGATGACGTCGCGGTTGTCCAGGAAGTTGGCGACTTCCGCCACGACCGACGCGGACTGCCCGGGCACGATCAGCTCCAGGTAGCGCCGCAGCGTGAGCAGCAGCTCGGCCTCGTTGATGAAGTGGGACAGCGCCACCACGACCAGCAGCAGGAACGGGACGATCGACAGCAGCGCGTAGTACGCCACCGCGCCGGCCAGCAGCAGGCCCTGGTTGTCGCGGAAGGCGCGCAGGACGGCCAGCGTGAATTCGAGCGGGTGCGCGAGGATGTACGCGTTGGCGCGCCGGTTCAGCACGCGCACGCGCAAGCCGTGCACCGGCTTCATTTGGCCAGCCTGATCCCGGTGAACTGCCAGCGCGCGCCGGCCGGGAAGAAGTTGCGGTAGCTGGCGCGCGCGTGGCCGTGCGGCGTGGCGCACGAAGAACCCCGCAGCACGTACTGGTTGACCATGAACTTGCCGTTGTACTCGCCAAGCGCGCCTTCGATGGCGCGGTAGCCGGGATAGGGCGAATACGAGCTGCGGGTCCATTGCCAGACGATGCCGAAGGCGTACGTCCCTGGGATTACATTCAATTTACCTGGGATTGTGATTCTGCAGTTGATCGCTGGTACGAGGACGAACTAAGTCATTCACTCATGAATAATTACATGGTACAGCCTATGCGTCTGGTTCATTTGAATAGCAAAGACAGTTGGAAGGAAACGCCCCAGGCCCCTTCATTCTTCAAAGCACTCGATGTCTTTTTTAATGTAATACAAGAATTTGAATAGTATGGAATTTATACAGCCCGAAGATTTAACGCCGTCAGCAATTCTTGCCATATACAAATCAAGTCAAAGCTATTATGTGGAGAAGCATAATGTGCGCAATGGTCAGGTGTTAGCCGGGCATCCGTGTACCAAACGATCGCTAAGCCAGATGGCTAACGCAATTATCCAGGAGCATGAAAATTACCAGATCGCCTTTCGGGGAATGTCAACGGTTAAGCTGATTGCGTTCGCTTTTGCAAACGGCCACCTGCGCGCAGCATGGGATGTCCCTGCGCAGTCACGCCAGATGTTTTTCACGCGCGACCTTAACATTCCCGCTGGTAAAGTCCGTCAGCCACGTATGATCTTCTTTGTTGACGGGCGAACCCTACGAGTCTTCGCTGTGAAAGGAAAAAAACGAATCACAGACAAGACCAAGCTTTATATAGTGCCTTTCCATAATATGGCGATGGACGGAAGTGTATGCCTTGGATCGGCCCAGCTAAGGCAAAAGAGTCAGATGTATCTGGAGGATTGATTATTCCGGTGTAATTGGGCCAGCGTTCCGGTGCAAAGTGAGCCACCCTGATTTGCGTGTATAATCTAGGATTTATTTTTTGATTTTTGTTTTCGAAGAGATTCCCCCCTGAGCTCGATCTTATTGGCATTTGCTGACAATCTGTCCATGATGGCATCAGCTAGCGTGGGTTCGTTGATGTATTCGAACCAGTTTTTGATTGGAAGCTGTGAGGTGATGATGATGGATTTCTTACCGTAGCGATCCTCGAGTATCTGCAATAACGCCAATCGGGTTGAGCTCTCCAGTGGGTGAAGCCCGAAGTCGTCCAGGACAATAACTTGGTTCCTTTCGATTTGATTGAGGAGCTTTATGTAGCTGCCTTCAAGTTTGGATTGTCCGATCTTTTCCAGGAAGCGGGTCATTCCCAAGTAAAGAACCTTATGGCCGTGCGTGCAAGCCAGTCTTCCCAGTGCACAGGCGAGGTAGCTCTTACCACAACCGGTAGCTCCTGTTATAAGTACATTTTCAGCGCGATCAATAAAGCTCGCGTCGGCAAAGTAATTCAGTTGTTCTTTGGTGAAGTTTCTTGTCTCGGAACACTGGACATTCTCCAGTACAGCATTATACCGGAGTTTGCTGAGCTTTAAATACATCTGTGTCTTCTGCTGGATGCGATATTGCTGTTCCGCTTCGGTCAGACGGGCAACGGCCTGGTGCAATGATAATTGTTGGTGGACAGGTAGATCCAGCAACGCTTGATACGCTTGCATCATACCTTTGAGCTTGAGTTGTTTTAATTGATCGACGGTTTCTTGAGCATTCATTGGATTATATGGTTAAAAGTTTTGAGGTCCGCGGATGTTCTCGTGTTTGGGCATGTAGTCAGTATTCTCCTTGATGATCTGTCGATCCATGCCATTGGACAAGATCGAGTTGATGGCGCGATACGTTACAGAGTATCCTAATAAGGCACGTTGCGCTGCAGCTTCCAGCCTGTTGATTTCGTATTTATCTGCCAGGCGAAGCAATCCGAGACAGGCATTGTAAGTTTGTTGAGTAAATTGTCTGGAGTTGAGTATGTGTTCGACAACCTTCTTGTAGTTTGGACCGATTTTTTCGGCACGCTCCAGGAAGTATTTCTGATCCCAACCCATACTTTGTTTGAACTGCAGGTGCTTTTCGGGCATGTGGTTATCGGTTGTCGTATAGCCATGCTTACGATAGTTGCGTTTATGCAAAGCGATACGATTAAGTCCATCATAGATTTCAACCACCTCCGTGTCGTAGATGATCTTTACTTTCTTGCCGATGTAGCGATAAGGCACACTGTAATGGTGCCAGTCCTGCCCCAGGGTGACGTGATAATTTTTTTGAACCTTCGCGGCAACGGAATACTTTACTTCAAAAGGTTTCAATGGCAACGGTTTGAGGGATGTCTTTTCCTGAAGGTGGAGATCGTATCGACTATGGTCTTTCTTCTGGAACAATGCATGATTGTGCTCGCGTAAGCATTCCTTTACAGCAATTTTCAGCTCTGCCAGACTATAAAAGGTTCTGTTTCGAAGTGGTGCATAGATCCGCTTGTAGGCTAAGTCCACGGCCTTCTCAACTGATGGCTTGTCGCGAGGCTTGGCCACTCGTGTAGCTAAAAAAGCAGTATTGTAGTGGATCGACCATTGATTGATTAATTCGGTAAATCCGGGCTCGTAGCGATTGGAGGATTTTACCACCTGGCTCATATTGTCACTCACGACATGTCGAGGAACGCCGTCGAAAAATGTCATGCACTCGTTCATAGAGGGCACAAGCTGCTCAAGTGTTGCGTTCATTAATGGATCAGCGTAAGTGTATCCGCTATAGGGAAGAACTCCTATTAGCACTGGGCAGTAGACCACTTCTCCTGTTTGACTATCTACGTAGTTCAATTTATCTCCGGCAAAGTCTATCTCAGCCTTGTCGCCAGGAATATGATCAAAGTGCATTACCGCAGAATGAATGCGATGATGGTTACCCAGGTGGAAACAAAACTGTTGGTAGGAATAGGGATCTGTTTCTTCTTTGCAGTATTCCCGCCACAGCAGTAGACGTGTTACACCCGTTCGACCAAGCTCTTTGATGTATCCTGCTAGTCGCGGCGCGAGAAGCTCATAGCGATGGTCTTTTAAGTCAACGGGCCGTTCGGTGCTTATTGTTTGGTGGAGAGCATGGTCATCCAGGGCAAGCAATTCCTTGACCGTAAAACCGGTCTTGTAGAACTTGAGGCAATAGTCCTGCACCGTATTGCGGCTGATCCCAATTTGCAGCGCAATACTTCGCTGGGAATGTTCTTGATCCAGAAGTTGGAGTACTTTTCTGATTTGCAACATTGTGATGGTTTTGTTGGCCATAGCTTCAGCTTAAAAGCCGAAGGTATGTTTGCAAATCAGGGTGGCTCAGTATATGCCGGAATGGCAGTCCCGAAACCTGAAAAAATCTCAAAAAGTGGCTCACTTTCGTCCAGAAAAGTGGCTCACTTTGGTCCGGAATTACTGGCTCAGTTTAGTCCGGAATCGGTGGCTCAGTTTGGACCGGAATAGTCAGAGGATATTCTGAAGAGTTGGGAGGAACTGTTCTACAATAGTTATTTCTCACACGCGGGAAATATATACGAAGTGGTCGAGCAGAATATGAACGAGTTCTGGAAGGGGCTGGTGGATAAAGACTTGCCGTTTCCGGAATCTGCGATGCTACCTTCCAAGTCAATGAAATCCGTAAGAGACCTACTTAATCGATTTAAAACAAACGCAATATGAGTCACCAAATTCACTATGCTGATCCTTATCTATTAAACCCGCAACATCCTATCACGGTAACCGTTGTCGGATGCGGCGGCACGGGGTCCCATGTCATGCAAAGCCTTGGTGAGTTACAACTTGCCCTTGTCGAATTGGGGCATGTTGGACTTCATGTCACTGCTTACGATGGCAAGGCCATAACCCGGGCGAACCGGGGTAGAACGACTTTTAGTCCCTTCGATGAAGGCGCCAATAAAGCCATTACCTTAGTGACGCGGATTAACAGATTTTTTGGTACACGGTGGGAAGCAGTACCTGCTGATTATTCGCTCGAAACCATTAAAAGCAAAATGGGCGAATTTGAGACAACCAACATCACCATCAGTTGTGTGGACACCATTCAAGCGCGTCATAAAATACAATGGATCTTAAGTCAAGATTGGGATGATCGTCGCTTTAGAAACCGCGAACCGAGCGTGAGGCCGATCTATTGGCTGGATTTTGGGAACCTGGAAAAAACGGGCCAAGTTTTACTTTCCACAGTTAATGATATTAAACAGCCATCGTCGGGCGGCATCACGTGGCTTCCAAACATCTTTGAAAAGTTTCCAAGTATCGCAAATCAAACCGAGGACGACAATCTGCCTTCATGCACAGTTGCCCAGGCATTAGGCCGTCAGGGATTGTTTGTAAATTCGATTTTGGCCCGTCTTGGCGTCGAACTCTTAGGATCACTATTCTGCACAGGGCATATTGATCGGCCCGGACTGTTTATGAATTTGAAAACTGGTAAAACCGCGCCAATGTCGTTCGATGCCCCTGGATTGAAGAAACTCGCTGCTTGATATTGCTACTCTGACACATCGATGTCTGCGGCGAGGGCGCGCAGGCGGAAAACAGTGCGTTGTGTAAAGTTGACGGTCGTGAGATCCTGATTTCTTCTGTCAAGCGCGTTGTTTCCGTATAGTGTTAGCAACTCATACCCCATGTAAAGTTCGGTCGTAAATGTATCGGGAAGCCTGGTCGCGTCAAGGAGGTTCTTTTCTTTATCACCCTCTTCCGCGCCAGGGCGCTTGAACTCCTTTATGGCTTCTTCCAGCATTTCTCCCTTCGGGTCATGGCGAAACACCGCAAGGGGGAGTACTATCGAAAAATCAACATCGCTTGGATCATCTTTTGCGGTGGTGAATGAGCCTCCCACGATAGCGTCTATCGCGGTAATTTTGTATAGGTCGATAGCATTTCGTAAGCCTTTTATAAAGGCATTGTGCAGCATAAGCCGCTGTGGGTTACCCGCGAACTTGTCCTTGAATTGCTGAAACGACATATCCTCGACTTTCGGCAGGACAGGCGATCCGCCCGTGAAACCCATATCGTAGAGATGATTGACGAAGCACATATACCGATAGTCCCACCGATCTATACCGAATGTCAACCGGCATTCATCCAGTACCCGGAATATATTCTTACGTTCCGCTTCGCTAAGGACAACTCGATCATTGAAGCTTTTCTGGCTGCGCGCTCTTTTTGTTACATTATATGCAGTGCGCAACCGCTTAATCTGAACTTTAAAGTGTAGGTCATAAAATCTCGCTTCCTCGTCGGAAGTTAGGCCGGTTTGTTGATCTATCCGATCCGCTAGTCCCTTGTACTCCAGTTGCTCGGGATCAAGCAGGGCAGCGAGTTCTTTAGGCAAATCCATAAGATGTGCAAAATTGTAGTTCGAATTACTTATAAACCTTCCTACGACGCTTATTCGTTCTGGACGGTGAAGAGTTTCTTGAATTCTTAAACTTCCGCCATATCCAATTACCAATAGCAAAAAACATGGTAGTTAATACTATATCTTGAAACGAGATCGAGCGCGTCTTTTCTTGAGAGCCGTTGTTAATCGGTGTCGAATCCTCGGCCGGGGCATTTATGTTCGTAAGTTGTCCCAGCAATTTTCTGTTGCCCGGTGTCCGCAACACGGCCTCTTCAATCTCTGGTAATGGCGAATAGTAGTCCATTCCGCCCAAGTCAATTTCGTAAATTGAAATACCGTTCTTCGAAAACGCGTCAATCTTCCCGGCTTCCGTGGGATGGGTAACGAGGATTTCTATCGCCGTTGTTTTCCCATCGATCTCAATGGTTACGTCTGGACGTAATCCGCCATATCCCTTCTCCACTGATGGGTTCTGGTACAAAACCATATTCGTGTCGAGCAGCATCAATCTATCGGCATCCTTGAGGACGTTTTTTGCGATTCTATGCAAGTATGTTTCTAGTCCGCCGACATTACAATCATCACCGTAATGTGCAAAATGATATTTTCGCTTTCGGTCGATGCGCTTAATATTCTTCGCAAAGACTGATTCTTCGCAAACGATGCATTTATACACAGGGTCATCTGCAAATTCAGCATCGACAACCTGTCCAATCTGATTTAGCGCAAGCCTCACTTGTTTTAATATTACAGTGAAGATAGACGCTTACGGACGATATAACAAACAGAGGGCTGCCTTCTACGCGAAGGAGCCCGGCTGCGGGAACCAGATGCAATAAGTCTTGAGTGGTGTTTTGAAGTTGTCCCCGTAGCGCTTAATTGTCTGTTTCGCTATTCTGAAGATGTCAGACCGTTGGTCGCTAAATCTCCTAAAGCCTCCATGTAATCAGCTACCAAGTCCTCTACTTCTCTACCCATCACCGCCATCCTGTGAAAATGTTTCGATAATTCAAAGTAATGATTCAATGTAGTCGAGCACTGGGTTAACATGCCGACGCGAAAAAATGCCAACCCTAAAACGTAAAAACTATAAAAAGCGACGCCTGCTACTCGCCTGTCCGCAAATTCAAAAAATTCAAAGATCTTAATGTACCGTTGAAAATTTAAAGCCATCTCGATGATGCTCGCGTTCGCATTTTTGTTCTCGTCGCGCAGCGCTGTTAAGAGCTCGTAACTTTTAAAAAGTAATAGCCAAGGGAAGTAAGGAAAGTCCGGCATAAAGCCTTGGCTAAAAAGTGACTCCGCCAACTCCGAGTACTGATCTATCTCAGCATAAGTCGGGGGTGTTCCTTTTTTTAAGTTTTGAAGAACTGCGATAAATCCGGTATCAATGGTCGCCGAATACTCACCCTCGTAGATTTCTAAAGTATCGGCAAATTTACCTACGCGGCCAGAAACACGAATGTAATCCTCGGGGTTTCCGAGGATGTCGCTCCAAGAAGTATCTTTCGGGTAAAGGCGTAACGTCTTATCAAACCGCGTGTGGCACGCAAATCGCCCCAGGTCCCATATAAAAACAGGAAGGCCAAGCGTCCAATAGTCTTGGATATTTTCTTCTTCATCATCCTCTATATCGTCGACGATGGAGAGGTATAGAATATCGACAAGGAAAACCTGTTCCGTATTGGAATGAACCATGACACGCTCGGATTGAAGGATGGGCCCGCCCACCTTCAGGATTTCATACGGCGTTTTGATCACCTGATCGCGGTACGCATACACTCGCAGGTCCTCTGGTAGTCTTGCGACCTGGTCCTCTGTTAACGGTGTCCTCCCTACAATGCTTTTTTCAGTCAGGGACGAAATATCGACACGGCAACTCACGCCATCAGATTCAAAATCCAACTTCTGCGGGATTTCTTGCTGTAAATCTTTGATGACATCCCCTAAGTTATCCCTGATCTCATTAAACCAATCCAATCCGTTTAACCTTACTTCATTCCAGCTTTGTATTCTGTCGTTCATCAGCGAACGGAAGATGCGCATCGCATCCGTTTGGCAATCTACATACTTTAGAAGAACAAAGAATTTCTGTTCAGGTAGCCGGATTATGGTCTCAATGTCGCGCATGATCTCCTCATGTTCTGCCGTGTAGCGCCGATGACGACCTATTCGCTTCCATGATTCGATTATTCCTAACGAATCATCATCCCTTCTATGGTTGAGAAATCCCAATGCCGTATAGCAGTAAATATCGTAAAGTAGATCGGTGTGACTTTTATCATGCTCAATACAGAATTCAACGACACCAAGGCGATCAAAATAGAAGTCAAGAATAATCAATCGCGGAAGCACTGAACCGTAACACAGGTTTTTTAGCGGTTTACATAATAAGGTTTGATAGAGAGAGGCCTCGCTCACGATACATGGGTGATTCAGTAGATCAAATGCCGTTAACTTATACACTGGCTCGGGAGGAAGCCAAAAAGGGCGTTTAAGAACTTCCGACATTCCTGAAAATTCATAGTGATACTGCTCCATGCAAATAACCTGGGCGTACTTCACGAAGGGTACGCCGGGTTGCTTAAAATCACATCGTCTGTCCTCTATCAAAAACTCATCCAGGGCCTTCGTAATGGAAGACCAGCTAACCTTTTGGTCCGGCAAAACGGTTAACCCATATGGCTCCGAAAAACAGCCATAACGGTTAAATTCTTTGATCCAAACTGGCTTGCAAAATTTTTTCATCTCAGGAGTCCCGTCGCTTTCATCCTTGATTCGCAAAGGATCGACAAGGGTTAGAAATCCATAGGACCGGCCGCCGAATTCCGTCAATCGGACGTCAAACCAGTATTTACGTAATAGATTGTCCGCATGCTCTATCACCAAATGTGTGTCTCCAACGATGAAACTGCGCTTACTCCGTAATACTTGTCGAAGGTCAGCCGGAAGGGTGTCAATAAATGATTCAGTCATATATCCTTTAAATATTTACGCACCCGATAGTGGTTTTCAGACGCGCTATTGGGACAGCCTTTCAAAGGATTTTTTATTTTTTAGTGAGGTTGTCGCCAACTATGGCGCAAAGTGGCATCAAATAGAGCGGAATTACTCATATATTGACGGCAAGCTCACCTGAGCGCTATGGCAAAATAGCAGCACCCCGATTCAACGCCGGGGTGTTTTATTGTGTGCGATTTCTAACCCCCAATACCTGAAGCTGGGGTTTGTAAACTCCCTGTGTAAACCCCAGAAACTGCAATAGCTCCTTCGAAAGGAAAACTATGCAGCACTATTCAAAGAAAGACTCCTACCAACATTCAATCAGCCTCCTCGAAGGTATCGCAGAAGCGAAGATTGACCGCCAAAGTTTACAGGCGTTTACGGGTTTCGGCGGGCTAACGGAATTGCTTCTACCGATAGAAAACGTCGAAGCTTGGCCCGAATCCATGCTAAAGTATCGCGATGCCGTGACGCGATGCCATGAACTTTTATCGCAGATTTTCGACAGTGACTATGAAGATGCAGTCCTATCCTTAAAAAACAGCTCACTTTCATCCTACTTCACGCCAGATTGGGTGATTGAGGCCATGGTGGCTGGCCTTGTCCCGGCGCTTAAAGCAGACGTTAGGGAAATCCTTGATCCTGCCGCCGGTAGCGGGAGGTTTATTCCCCACCTAATCAGTGCTTTTCCTGATGCTACAATAACTGCCGTCGAAAAGGACATGGTTACCGGGAGAATCCTTCAGGCGGCATTCCCAGACACCACAGTGAAGATTACCGCGCTGGAAGACGCGGATCTTAAAACATACGATCTTATCATTACCAACATTCCCTTTGGGGCATACGCGGTGCATGATCGAAACTTCTCGCGATCAAAGAATTCTGTAAAGGCGCGCTCCACAGCACTAATCCACACTTATTACTTCGCAAAAAGCCTCGACCTCCTAAACGACGGTGGGCACATAGCATTCATTGTAACCTCGGAACTGGCGGACAGCAAAGGAAACCAGGAGTTTCGCGAATATATGGTCAGTCAGGCCGACTTAATTCAGGTCATACGGCTTCCGAATAATGTCTTCGAAGGAGCTGGCACATGGGCGACAACCGATTTGATTGTCCTGAAAAAATCGACTCGCAAAAAGAAGCCGACTGACCGTGAGCGCGCCTTCATCGAAAATGTGAACATCGAGGTAGAGGACATGGCCGGCACCGTGCATTGCGTCAATGTGAACAAGCATATCGCGCGGAGCGCCTCATGCGTCCTGGGAAAATTCGTCGGTGAAAATCAATACGGCCGAGGGGAACTCAGTGTTTACCCAAACACAGGTACGACGGCAACGGAACTTGCTGCCGAAGTCACGCGCCTATTGATTGAGGGTCTAGCAGAAATTAGTCCCGTGAAGCATGAGCCCAAGCAGCACAGGCCGGAACGGACACCGAAAGCCCAAAGGCTACTTCCCATACCGAGTAACTATCCACACCTCGAAAGCCTAGCCGACGGCAATTTAATCTTCTATAAGAACGAAATAGGTCACTTAATGACAAAAGGCTCCAGCAAGATGTTCCAGAGAATGTCCCTGCCGGCTAATAAAGTACAGGTAGCAGACTTCATTCAACTGCGAAACGGCCTAATGCGTCTAATTGCCTCAGAATTGGATATGGCCACACTTTGGGCATTTCTCTCTTCTCCTGACGCCGGCTACAACGGCAAGAAGCCGCCACGAGTGGCGACGAAGGTAATAATAATCCACAAACCGAGCGCACTCATGCCGAGCGAGATGGCGGTTGTCACCCATTGTGAGATGCGCTGCGCGCGACGTCCAATGGTGATACCCCAGGTAATCAGGAAGGTCCACAGCCCGTTGCCGAAGTGGAAGCAGGCGCTTAAAATACCCGCCACATAGAACAAGAATATAAACGGGTTGCGTAACTGCGCGGCCATAGCGTCATAGGTAGCGGCGCCATCGGCGAAAGCGCCGAAGCGTAACGACATGACGTGGAAGGAGATATACAGCAACAAAATTATGCCGGTGACGCGCTGCCACATAAAAAGCCGGTTGCGCGCATAGGCGTAATTGACCGCGTTACTGCGAGTGTAGGAGATAATGAACAGGCCGTAGATTGAGTGGTAAACTATCGGCAGCAGGATCAGCGCAAACTCGAGAGTGGCCGCACCGGCGGAGCCACGCCTGGATCGCTTTGCCGACGCCTCAGTTCGACAGTGCATTCAGCACCTTCAGGACAGCGGGTGCCAGCACGACGACCAGCACGGCAGGGAAAATGAACAGGCCGAGCGGCAGGGTCAGCGTGGTCGAGGGAGGCACCAGGACGAGGCCCGACGTTCCCAGCGCGCTCGACAGCGGCGCCGAGGAGATGCCGGCCTGCGGGTCGTTGCTGGCGACCGCCGTGAACGAGACGAGCACGCCTGCGGCGAGCGCCCAGGGTGCAACGGCCGCGCAAATCCATCCGAGGTGAGATTTGCGGCGACGCATCGACGCGGCGTGCGAGCTCAACGCGTTCGTCCACGTCGACCCCG
>JAABUG020151387.1:0-12393 GCA_011319215.2 Scortechinia acanthostroma | reverse complement strand
GAAAATGCAGTAGTGCTCGACTGTGTTTCAATGCATGACGGACAGTCCATCCCGGGTGACAGGAGAATAAGAATAGAAGCAAAGAACCATGGGAGCTCCGATGCTTTCTTCCTTGAATGCTCATTCAGCAACGGATTGTTGTCTTTGGCCAGACCGCTTTCCGACAGCACCAGTTCCGTGGATCAGATCTGATATTGCCACCTCAGTCGCGGGCAGTCTCATGCCCTGGGACTGACGGAACCACGTATCAGGCAATATTGAAGGGCTGGTGACACAGGGCAGGCTCTTTATTGCCATTCCGGGAAACGGGGCCTGCTCCACCCGCAGGCTTATGCTTTGCAACAATAGTACTACGTATGGTCGCCGTTGTTGGTCGTACTGTACTAGGATCATAGGTGGGCCATGCTATCAATGCCATTCACCGTCTCCCCACAATGCCCTGTCCATCATGACGTCCTCCATATCGAATCGCTGTTGAAATCCGATTACTTCCAGACTCGCCGGCAGGTCCGTGCAATATCGAGCTTGTTTACTCGCTATTTCTGGCGTGTTTATGTTGCCTGACTGGTTGGCATTGACCCACCTGCATTACATGAAATGCATTGCAACTGGCTTATGCTGTGTTTCTATTTATTGCTTTCATGAGAAAATATGAGGTGTTGCTGACCTACCTTGGATCTGGGTACCAGTGACATTCATGACGCTGATATGAAGGGTACCCACCTGGGTTTATAAGTACAGAGTACTTCTCGTCCTCATCGATGTTTGTTGTAGTCCTCAAAGAGACAAAAGATAACAAGGTCTTACTCATACCGAATCAGACCTTTCATCCATTCGCTTCACCCATTTGTGCTGTCTTGCCCCCTTTGGTTCGCTCTCACAATGAAGAACTTTGCCACTCTCGCGGCTCTCGCTGTCGGAGCCAATGCTCTCGTCACCAGAGACAACACCTGCTGCTTCCATCTGACCGCATCGGGTGGTGCCTCTGGCCCCATTGGCCAGCTTGATGATGGACAGAACCGTGTCTTCGGCAACCTTCCTGAAGGCCAGTTCTGCATCAACTCCAATGGCGGTATCACCGATGGTCACGGACGTGGATGCATCTTGACCCGTGAGTATCTCGATTCACCTCTTGACAGATCAACATCTTAACAAAGATCGATAGCTCCTACCACCCAGTTCCAGTGTGATGCCGGAGCCCAGTCCACCACAGGCTTCTCCGTCAACGCCCAAGGCCTGCTCACCCACAATGGAAACGCAGACTTTGTCGCCTGTGCAACTGGTCAGAATGGAGAACTGAACATCTACACCTCCCCCAATCCCAACGATGTGACTGGCTGCAAGAACATTCAGCTGCATGCCGACAACTGTGCCAACACCGCCGCCAGTGCCAGTTCTTCCGGATCTACCCCCTCCTCGTCTCAGGCCTCTACGCCCGCTAGCTCCAGCTCCCAGCCATCCAGTGCGCCTACCCAGGGTACGCAGGCCTCGCCTGCTCCAAGCTCCGGCTCCCAGCCATCTCAGGCCCCATCTGGTTCTCAGTCCTCTACCCCTGCCACCCAGTCTTCCAGCGCCAGCTGCCCAACCAATCTCTCTGGACAGTTCGAATTCCCCCACCTGATCATCCCCATCGACTCCTCTTCTCCCAGCAAGGCTCCTGGTACCTCGTTCAATGGCACGGTGTCTTCCACGGTCTCGAGCATCTTCAACTTTGACATTCCTTCCTCGGACGCTGGCAAGACCTGCAGCCTCGTCTTCTTGTTCCCCAAGAAGGAGGACCTCCAGACCTCTTCTTACTCCTTCAGCGGCGACGGCAAGATCGATTTTGCCATGCTGGAGTCTGCCGCTACTTCCCAAACCTCGTTCAGCAATGCTCCCAAGGTCCAGCAAGACTACGGCGTTACCACCGTCTCCCCTGGCAACTCTTACCTGATCTCTACTTTCCAGTGCCCCGCTGGCAAGGCAGTGGGCTTCGAGATGAAGAACGCTGGTAGCACCAACCTCAACTTCTTCGAGGACTTCAACCCATCTCCGTAAGTTCTCTTTACCCGTCTAAGAATCTGAATCGTGGCTAATCGTTATCCAGTCTTGGTCTGTTCATCACTGTCTGCTAAGTCAATCGGCTCGACAAAGAACTGCCCGACAACATGAGAACATGAATGATGGACCCATGTAATATTTTTTCGAAATTATGGCTTTTATTGATGAAACGACAAATTTTCTTTCGAACCCAAATTGATTCATGTCGGTTATGGACAGGATGGCAGACAGCACAATCAATCTTTCAAATGGTTCTAGTACCTTAATTATGAACAGTCATTCATTAGGTACATAGGAAAATAGCTTCCATTGTATAGTCCAACTAAGTCTTTTCAGGTTGATGGTTATCTCCCGGATAAAGAGACGTAGGATTGTTGGCAATAGCCGCTCAAAAAGGATATATATAGTACTCTGTAGTCAAGCACTCCACACTGCACATTATCTTCGATTAGCTTCACAATTCGCAAAAAGTAATCACAGGCTTCTAGATCAAACTGGCGAAACAGAACTGCAAGGCACAAATTATTGCAAAGAGGGATAATCCTTTGTTCAGTAGATATCCAAGGTGGCACTCATAGGGGCAAAAAATAGTGTTGCCTAGGACAGCCGCTGTCGTGTGCCTCAGGTTGCTAATTAAAGTTACTGGATGATCCCGCCGTGCGGAACGGTTGAGCGCCACAGAGACACTTGAGCCTGGGAATTTACTTAGCAGGATATCCTTGATTGCCTCTCTACAGTTATTCTTCAAGTGATTCTAGAGCACGAATCGATTTCTCTATGTGAAATAACAATTCTTTAGAATGTCAGGAAGACTGAGGTTGAACACGTGCGTTCAGTGGTGCACAGGTAGCTTAGAATTAGACTTTGACCCCCTAGACATCCTAACTGGGTAAGTCCTCATTTGATTCATCTTGTCTTAACTTGTCTACGCCAGGCCCAGGGTCCAGTTGTGGATCCTCAGGGACCCCCTCAGCATTTTTCATTGAACAAGGCGGCATTCTATTTCTGCTTGTTGTCACTCAATCAACCTGAATGGCCACGATCCACGCCACGGGACACGCTTTCAAGTCTTAGCTTCGAGGTGGCAGTAGTTTTTTCCCCATTATCGGCCTAGTTCTGGATTTGTTTGAATTATTTAGGCAGCTTTGGATTCGGCCGACTATTAATATGATCTCAGCTTCTGCCATGACGATATAATTCACAAACTGGTCAGTTGGGGATACTCTGAAGTCTTAAGATCCTGATTCACTTCCCCGCGCGGGATCGCGGGATATTCTTTGACTCGTACAGTAAGTTGTGGATCAATCATTTTCAAAGGAACAAGAGAGTCTGTTTTCCGTGCTCTCCAAGTAATAGCCAAGAGGCTATCTTTTCCACCACAATCCGTCCCCAAATTCAGGAAATATAATGCGTCTTGTTGTCCTATCGTGCAGAGAGAGCTGATTGTTACGCTCAGCTTTCGTTCAGAATCTTCGTTCCACCCGAGGGCGTTTACTTTTGTGGTCAAAGTGCTTTTAGCGTCAAGAAAATGGATCATCTTCCCTCTAAACTGCCGTTCTCGAAGCGGCGGTTACGGCCTCGCGTTGTCATTTCGTGAGTGATGGAGTCGTCAAGATTGACTGACTGAAATTGCGTTGCTAACAGTTTCTGTCTTTATACAGATACATTGCCGACTATGTCATCCTCATGTTCGTATTTCCTGCCCTTTCACTCCAGACCCTCACAATCGCTTACCGATAGTCTCACTACAGCGGTTGCATTGCTGGTTTCTACATTTTCGATTCCATCGAACCCTATCACCAACATTTCTCTCTGCGAAACATATCCATCCAGTACCCCTATGCCGTCCATGAGCGCATTTCGATCCAGGAAGCCCTGCTCATCTCCGGCGTTTGCCCCCTCGTCATAATTGCAGTGTATACGCTGTTCATCGACGGTCTGTTCTCGCATCACAAGCTCAATCCGGCATCCGGGAAGAGGAAGCTTACCGGGCCATACCGGTGGAAGGATCGCCTCTGGGAGTTCAACTGTGGCTTCCTGGGTCTCTTGCTATCGCAGGGCCTCGCATTTCTCATCACCCAGGTGCTGAAGACCCTATGTGGAAAGCCCAGGCCTGATTTGATCGATCGGTGCAAGCCGCGGCCCGGGAGCGAAGATCTGATTCCTGGGTTGTCCAATTCGACTATCTGTACGGGAGACCCGGCAATAATCAAGGATGGATTTCGGTCGTGGCCTTCAGGTAAGTTACCCTGGGCTCTTGGGTCTTTTTAAGCTATGCTAATTGACGTGCTAGGTCATAGTAGCTGTAAGGCTTTTCTCTCAAGTTTTCGAATCTCCTTTTCGAGTGTGCTAATGTCGGAATATAGCATCCTTCGCCGGTTTGTTCTTCCTGACTCTCTGGCTCTGTGGAAAACTGCACTTTATGGACAACAAAGGTGAAGTTTGGAAGGCCATCATCATCATAGCTCCTTGTCTCGGGGCGGCACTTGTTGCAGTTTCACGAATCATGGATGCGAGGCATCATCCTTTTGACGTGATCAGCGGATCATTGCTGGGCATTGTCTGCGCCTACATCTCCTACCGCCAGTATTTCCCACCCATTTCCGAGCCGTGGAAGAAAGGGCGCGCGTATCCAATTCGAAGCTGGGGTACAGACCCTGTGGCACCCAGCAAGGCCTCGCCCGTGCCTGGCGACTATGGGAGCACATCAGCTCTTCGGAAACCAGAGGAAGAGAGGATGGACGCCTCTGGTGCTCCTGAGATCGGCGGTCCGGCACGGATTCCACCGACATACATGGGCTCAGCCAACCCATACACCTCGGACTTGCGCAACCGCCGAATTCACGAGAATGATGGGGAATGGTCATCTTCGAGTGAAGATCTTGCAGATGGATACGAGATGCAGCATGGATATGCTCCTGCACAGAATCCGGGAGTGGGTGGGCTTCCAAGATACGAAGCTGACACCTCATACCGTTCTCAGACACAAACTGTGCTACCGGGCGTCACCGCTCCTCATTTGCCGCCTGGTCCAGTAACTGCTCATCCCGGCAGAGATGCGCTGTAAGAGTCGGTCGGATCTGCAGTTTCGGGATAAGTAAGACTGGGTTCAGACGGTGCGGATACCCGCGCGTTTGCTCAGAAACTGCTAACTCCTGAAGTATACCCGTGCCATGATTGATGAATCTTTGTTCGAGTAAAAAGGCTGTCATGTTTCTATACATATGTCCTGGTGCATTTTGGTTAATTTGCTTGTCATTTTGGCGTTTGATAGATTTTGTGAGAATTTCTATTCAGGAACATAGCACAGATGGTTGTCAATCACACAGGAGCACGAGCATATATCTACCCTTAATCAGTCAGCTGAATTCAATCTAGTGATTTACTACATACGAAGTACAGACACGTACCTGACTGCTTTAGGTAACAGTTAAGGTACTCCTGCAAATAAGCTAAAGATCAACCATGGCTAGAACCGCGTGGGAAATACCTAGGCCGCTCGAGCCAAGAGTGGATCGGTCACATACATGCTGTCATATCCAGACGACTATCACTGCAAATAGTAGAAGAACATCTGAGACAACCATCTCAATGTCTAATCAATCATTGGAACATGACAGTTCAGCTCTGAAGCAAGTAGTAGCAACCCAGGCACCGCATCTCCCCCACGTGTGTGTGTGTGTGTGTGTCGATAATGTTCCATGATGCTGGTTGCCCAGCCACCCCGCAGTCCAACCCTCTAAGTCGCCCAGCCTCCCCTCCATCATCAGCTCGGAGAATATTCTCATGGAGAGGCATTTTCTTTTCTTGTCTTTTCCTTTCCCCCTTTTGAATTTTATGTGCTGTCATGTTTTGACTGCATTCTTGCGTGCATAATTCCCTGATTCCACATTTGAGCGTTTCCTCGTGCTTAAGTTTGCTCAACATTGATCTGCGGTGGTGTAGTCTACACGCCCTAACGCAGGGAGTTGGATAACACGAGTCGAGTCTCTCGAGCTGTGCACATATCGTCTTTCTTCTCTAATCATACTACAGCTGATTACTGAGTGACGAGTCTGGCGACATTGTCGGCTTTGGTCTGGATCGCAAGCTCATAATCTCCACATTCTGGGCCCTTGATCCTCGCATTCCTCGACTTGGCAATTAACTTATCAATCGAAGCAGCAGTCAGAAAAGCAAGCAGACAAGATGATTGGCAGTCTGTTCTTCATCTTCAACCGCTTGGTGGAGATAGTATTCCTCATTCCGATCATTGGCATGATGGTAAGCAGATATACATTTCCAGCGATCACTCTCCATGCATTCACGGGAGCCTAACATGCGAAATAGGCCTACTTTGTCAACGGCTATCTCAACGCAAACCAAATCACCCCACCCTACATCCTGGTTCTGTTCATAGTCAGCGTGATCGCCATCTTCTGGTGCTTGGACACCCTCATCCGCTATTCCAACACCAAGCGCTCCGCGTTCTTCGTCGCCTTCGTCGACCTCCTCTTCGTCGGCGCTTTCATCGCAGGAGTCTACGAGCTCCGCTTCATCGCGAACGCTGATTGCTCTAGCTGGAATGGCGGCACTGTGTGGGTGTCGCTTGGCCCATTCGGGTTATTTGGCTACCAGAGCCAGAACCATCTGTACCTGCAGATCAACAAGACCTGCGCGATGCTGAAGACTTGCTTTGCGCTGGGGATCATGGAGTGCCTTTTCTTCGCCTGGACGGCTTTCCTGGCGCTCTTTATCCACAGTCGGAACAGGGATGTGGTTGTCAAGGAGACCACGACGGTGCGGAGGAGGAGTCACAGCAGCCGACGCGGTCATGGACACAAGCATCGCAGCTCCTCGAGGAGTCGCCAGCACTATGTTGTCTGAGCATGATTTGATGATAATGTTTATGATTTACGGATATGTGATGATGAGAAGATATGCGATTTGCACGTGGAAAAGAAGGGAGAAACAAGTGGACAGCGCAGAGACAAAGGAATATCCGGATCGGTGGTGCTACCGAAATTTACCCTTGATTCCGGGATGTCCCTTCAGCTGACACTTCATGCGGGGGCGAAGTCCGAATATTACCATGTATGCCTCGCAAACTGTTTGATCTTCACGATGATTTGAAATATTATGAGTCACGAGCCACGTTGGAATTCTCGTTTCGGCTGCTTGAGCCCTGTACGTTATGTCTTTCCTGATAATTATGCCCACGATGTCGTACCCCGTTGAATCCTAGCTGCCTATCTCTTTGTTCTGTCCAGCCCGTTCCTCCATAGTCCTCGCTTTTCCTTTTAACCGATAGGTTATATGCAAGATGAATCACGTCTCCAGAACAAAGAACCGAGTGCACTAGCAGTGACGGGGACCCCTATTCGAAATTTCGTGCAGGTCGAACCTAAATCTTGTATCTCAGTTTCATCGACCCAGTCGACGACTAGATTAATTGTTGGCGACGAACCATGCCACGTATCGATATGGGATTTGAACTCTCTCATGGCCGCATGGGTTGGATGCTTACTTTCTGATGATAGGTCAGCCTCATACTTATTTGAACGCCTAACGGTCAGATGCAACCTCAGTGAGCCATCATGGACATGGGAATGCCTGCAGTCAGCTGTTGGAACGAGGATATCATTCGTGGCTCGAAGCGAGTATCAGGGGCGAAAAACGAGTTCGGTCACCATCCGTCAGCTCAGCAGTATGAACCTTTGCCGTGGTAAGCGTCGATGATGTTGTGACAGTGATTGTCAGGCAGCTTGGTTCTTTTTGTCCGGAATACCAACATGCATGAAGTATACCAGGCTGTTGATTTGAGAACCTTAACGGAGGTGATAAGTGGGGGCTGTAGTGCCTCGATAAGTCGATATTGTTGTCTGGGATGTGTCGCTATCGCTCTGCTTGATTTTCCGCCGGAGTGGCGCTTGAATCTGTAGCTGACGGCTTATTGCCACGCCGTCGGGGGTTTCCGCCCCTCGCCCGTTCGGCATTCTTTATCCTTATTGTGGGGAAGGTGATGTCCGTCGTCACTGAGCACGTTGATGCAGTTAACACCATCCCTGCTTTCATTCGAGTACTGGACTTATCCGAGGTATTTAAGGCAGAGAGATGTCTGTCCTGAAAAGATCCCATTGCTCAGGCCATCACTCATACTCACTGAAGTGGGATTCATATTCTCTGGACACCGGTCAATGAAGCTTTCGTCCGTCGGTAAGCTCCGACGAGGCTCTTATCTGTATACCGAACGTTGATACTTCAACATCGACTCATCCTGTTTGGTTCCCATATATTGAGTGTCGGGCTCTTGTTTGGTATAGTCAATCTCGAGGTGACATATTGCCATTTGGACACGATATCTCCCAGCGCTTGGTTGATTGTGCGCGGAGTTGGGTGTCGCCACCTTATACTCACATCGGCGCAACAGCTCGGTTGTATTATTCGCAGGCGAATTCTTCGCGGCTGAACTGTTCTGGGTGTGGTAAACATTTCAAAATGGTAGGAGTCATAAGCTGTGATGAAGAAGTACTGGAGTATGGAAGGGGATACTCGGAGGACGTGGACACAATTCGAGAACGAGAGTATCCGCAGCTCAAAGGTGCGTCCCTTCCCTTTGAGGAAGGCCAACGTATTTGACTTTGTACTTATCGGTGTTGCAGATACAACATACCTGGACCATGCCGGAACCACATTATACGCCAAGTCATTGATCGAATCCTTCTCTCAAGAGTTGACTTCGAATCTGTTCGGAAATCCCCATTCCTTGTCCGCCTCCTCGCAGCTCTCCACCCGACGTGTGGATGACGTGCGTCTTCGAGCCCTTCGCTTCTTCAGAGCAGATCCGGAAGAGTTTGATCTTGTATTTGTGGCCAATGCCACAGCGGCGATCAAGCTGGTGGCGGATGGAATGAGGGATTCGACACGCCAGGGATTCTGGTATGGGCACCATGTAGACGCTCATACCAGTCTCGTTGGCGTACGAGAACTCGCAGAGAAAGGGAGTCGGTGCTTCACCTCCGATGGCGAGGTCGAAGATTGGATCTCGAGATTGTGTGATGTCCGGTCTGAGTCGCTCAAGTTGTTTGCGTTTCCTGCGCAGTCAAACATGAATGGTCGCCGTCTGCCATTGGCATGGTCCAAGAAGATCAGGAACCAGAGCGAGACTGCCGGAGGAAATGTTTATACTCTACTTGACGCGGCATCTTTCGTTTCGACCTCGCCTCTGGATTTGAGTGATGCATCTGCTGCACCAGACTTCACCGTCTTAAGTTTTTATAAGATCTTCGGTTTTCCAGATCTTGGTGCATTGATTGTTCGCAAGAGTGCCGGTCAGATTTTTGAGCACCGCAGGTATTTCGGAGGAGGCACCGTGGATATGGTTTTGACACGGGAGCTGCAGTGGCATGCAAAAAAGCAATCTTCGATACATGATCGGCTGGAGGACGGGACTCTCCCGTTCCACGATATCATTGCCCTCGACTCAGCCATTGCAACCCATGAGCGTCTTTTTGGCTCGATGCAAAATATCTCGTCTCATACCCGCTTCCTAGCAAAGCGCCTGTATGACCGACTCAGCGCCTTGACACACTTCAACGGACAGAGAGTCTGCGAGCTTTATACGTCTCCACTGTCAGATTACAGCCGGCCCTCCACACAAGGCCCTATCATTGCATTCAACCTCCGCAACAGCCAAGGGTCATGGATCGGAAAGTCTGAAGTGGAGAGACTTGCATCGCTGAAAAACATCCAACTTCGATCCGGGTCCCTCTGCAACCCGGGAGGAACATCGAGGAGTCTTGGGTGGACGGGAGCTGACTTGCTCCAGCAATTTTCAGCCGGATTGCGTTGTGGAGATGACCACGATGTCATGGACGGGCGGCCAACTGGCGTCTTAAGGCTCAGCCTGGGAGCGATGACTAACTTGGAGGACATCAATACCTTCGTCGAGTTCGTCGAGGAGTTTTATGTTGAGAAAGTGGCAACTATGGACTCTCTGGTTACACCAGTACACAGTGTGCCACTTCAACAACCCCGCTTCTATATCGAAAGCCTGTCTCTCTATCCGATCAAGAGCTGCGGACCATTCAGAGTTCCTGATGGGAAACGCTGGGTGGTCAGAAGGGAGGGGCTGGCGTGGGACCGAGAATGGTGTCTTGTCCACCAGGGTACAGGTGCCGCCTTGAACCAGAAGAAGTATCCTCGTATGGCTCTCATTCGACCCTCTATCGACCTTGACCGCAATGTGCTGCGTGTTACTTGCGGGGAGCCAGGTTCAACTGATCAGAAGCTCCTCGAAGTTTCTCTCCTGCGTGAGGATACAGAATTAGCTACAACCTCCATTTGCCAGCGATCATCAAAGTCTTCTACAGTTTGTGGAGACCAGGTGACTGTACAGGCTTATACCTCTCCCTCCGTCGCGCATTTTTTCTCGGATTTCCTTGATGTGCCTTGCACACTGGCACGTTTCCCACCACAATGCTCAACTAGATATGCCTCGCCCCGAAAGCAGCCAGGCGCCTGGAGACAGTACCTCAGGAAGTTCGTGATGCCTGGCTCTTTCCCTCAAGACCCTTCGCCGCCTCCTGCAGACAAGACTCCCATTCTCCTCTCCAACGAGAGTCCGATCCTCCTCATCTCGCGCTCCTCTGTGAATTGCCTGAACGAGAACATCAAAGCCAATCAGAAGAAAAGTCGGGCGGGGAGCAGCAAAGCCGTAGCCGCTGACGTCTTCCGGGCCAACATCGTCGTCGCGGAGTCTCTCACAGAGCTACCCAAGGTGGAGCAGCCATACATCGAAGACCAGTGGGAGTCGCTCAAAATTGGGCCTGGAAAGCTTCGGTTCGATGTACTTGGTCATTGTCAACGGTGCTCGATGGTCTGCATCGACCAGTTTACCGGCGTTCGTCGTGATGAGCCCTTTTCGACGCTGGCGAAGACCAGGAAGATCAACAATAAGATAGTTTTTGGGAGACATTGCTCCCTTTCTGCGTCAGAAGTTACGCAAGAGCAGGATGATAACTCGGAGCGCTGGACGCTGATGGTTGGCGATATCGTTACTCCTTCCTATGCGCATGATTACGACTTATGAGAGTGTTTGGTTGCCTAGTTTGGATTTGGCGTTTTGATATCACCGTCTTGTTTTATTGACGTATATATGACCACTCAATGCTCTGAATATTATTGCCAGTTATAAGGGTTCTCGCATAGGCCAGTTTGGCGAGGCGGCCTTTCCAATTCTGGAATTTGTTGTTTTGACTGTTCAGTATGTATGCTGATTGATACTATGAAACATGGAACGCTTTCTGCAATTTTGCTAGAACATATATTTGTACAGTACATATGCAAACAAGAACTCCCATCCCAAACCCCTTCAATGATCCATATAGATATCTTAGCCAAGCTGTGTGAGTCGAGGATTGGCAAATAAAACAGATGCGACATGATGAAATCCCGTGCGATAGCAAAGTTTATTGACATAGATTCGTTCACCTCTTGGGCCATTGCCTCCAGCCACGACCATGACCTCTCTGTGCATCGCATCAAGTTAGCCCCGACACCTTCCAGTACAGTCCATATCCACAGAATGCTTACCTGCTTCCACAACCGGATCATCTCCGGCATCTCCATCATAGCCTTCCGTCTGTCCTCCAAACGAGCCTCCATCGTCCGCTCCCACTTGTGACCCTTGACCTTCTGTCCAACACCGGTACCCTTGATCGCCAGTCCGCGCTCCGCCCGTCTCGTCTCTTTAAACTCGGTCGACTTGCGCCCAGGCGGCAGCAACGCCTCCACGTTATACTTGACAGCCAACTTGACCAGCTCTGCCTGTCTCCTCAGCCCGATGGGCGGGCTGATCCACTTGCCATTGCGGAAGTTCTTGCGAGGCAGGAACGGATTGGGATGATCCGGGTCGGAGTAGAGGAGTGCTTTGGAGGGGGAGAAGGCTTTGGGATCGGGTTTTTTAAAGCCCTTTGCGTCTCGGTTGGGCGTGTATGGCGATGGAAGGGATTCCGGTTCCTCGGACGCAGGGGCGGGCGTTTCGGGCGAGGTGACGGGTGGGCGTGCGGCCGCGGAGTAGATTTGCGGAGGATAGCGGGCGAAGAAATTGCGTAGGCGGATGGGGAGCTTGCTCACCAGGTCGGTGGCTGCTGTTGTGGTGGACATGGTGGGAGCTAGGTGAGCCCGCGCCAGTACTTTGAGTAAGAGTGTGAGGTTGGGAATAATGTTCTGTTGGCGATCGGTAGCTTCACAAGAAATACCTTCGGATATGCTATGAGAAATTCCACCTGGGGTGCGCTAAGCCACATTTAGCTAAGTCTTGGCAGTGAGAAAATGCGGCCGCTCTGTGGCTGGTGACGGTGGCTTCTCCTC
>JAABUG020151276.1:0-12507 GCA_011319215.2 Scortechinia acanthostroma | reverse complement strand
CGCCTTGATAATAGGATCCGGTCCCGCCGGCCTCTCCGTCGCTCTCGGCCTCAGCCGAATCCATCGCCGAGCAGCCATCTTCACGAAACCCGGTGGAGCAGGCTTCCGCAATAAAGGAGTCGACGCGATGCACAATGTTCTCTCGCGGGATAGTACCCCGCCAGAGGAATTTCGGCGGGTCGCAACAGAGGAGATCAAGAAGTACGGGACGGTCGAGTTCGTCGAGGCAGAGATCGTCGCCATGGAGCAGACAGACCGTCATACATTTCGCGCAACAGCCGCCGACGGGAGAAGCTGGCAGGGGCGGAAGCTAGCGCTAACAATGGGCTGCATCGACGTATTCCCTGAGATCGAGGGATACCGACCAGAACTGGCCGCAGAATATGTAAGCCCCAGCCACACTGCCGTACTGGCAGCGATGCTGATTTTGCCGGTAGCTTCCAGTGCCTCTTCTGTGATGGCCATGAGCGATCACATCTCCCAGGGGGGATATTGACCTTCCCGCAGCCCATGTACGCGCACATGGCGCAGATGATGCATCTACTTGTCACGCCTACATCAGGCCCAGTGACTGTCTTTACGGACGGGCCGGTTGCCGAGGATGAGGTGATGAAGGCTGCAGTGGAGAAGCTCAACGCACTGCAGTGTAAAATCGAGACGGGAAGGATCCTCAGACTGGTCCCTCTTCCTGCGCCTGACACGGGAGTCAGGGTCGTTCTTGAAGGCGGCAGAGAGTATAAGATGGGATACCTGATGCACAGGCCGCGGACGGTCCTGGCTGGACTAGACATGATTATGCAGCTTGGGGTGGAGATTGAAGATGATCCGATCCTTGGGCAGAGCGTTAGGACTGATCCGCTGTTCTCGACTAATGTCCCGGGGCTGTTTGTTGCGGGGGATGCGGCGACGCCGATGAAGGTTGTTGCTAATGCGATGGGGAGTGGTGGGCCATCCTCTATTTACCATTTATTATTTTGCTGACCAGCGTGAAGGATCAACCGTTGCAGCTGGTATCGTACAGCAATTAGTCGCGGAAGATATGGAGATTCTCTTAGCAGAAAAGAAACCAGTTGACTAGCTTTATACATAAGTCATGTTACTAGACACGTTCCCTGAGACTACTCCTCTCCCCACTACCAATAAACCGCCTCCTACTAAAAACATGGTAAACCTCAACTCCCGCTCTATAACCACATACTCAAAGTCCCTCCCCAGCCCCGCGCGTTCATACCACGCCCGCATTTCCCCCTCGGTAAACCCATGCTTGTTGAATCGTCTCCGGCACCCCCGGCTGCTCAGGTCCGAGGACAGCCTGCAGGTCTGCTGTCCGCGTGTCCTTCTCAGCCGCCTCCTCGCCACTGGTGGGTGTCGGCACCCCATCTATAACAACAGACACCCCCCCAGGCCTCAAACACCCGCCCAACCTCGCCAGCAACCTCTCCGCATCAGCAACATGGTGCAACGCCATGCAAACAACCACTACATCGAAGCCAGCGAGCTGGAGCTCAATTCCCATTCCACCCTTTGCAGGTGCTTCGGGGTTAGGGGCGAGTAAATCAAGACAATAAGCCCTCATCTTCTCAGCCGGGAAGCCCTGCCCCTCCGCCCAGGCGTTATACTCCTTGACCATATTCTCCGAGAGATCGACCCCGATGGCTTGAGTTATGAATGGGAGGAGAGCCTGACCTGTCAGCTTGTTCTTATATTGGCTACGCATACATACCTTGGAGGCAGTGGCTGCTCTACAGGCGTAATCCAGGAGTCGGATAGATTCAGATTCAGATTTGGTAATCTGCTTATTGGCTAGTCTACTGCTTATCCAGCTGTGTTGATCTGGAATCTCTTCCATGATTGTCTCGATGAAGGGACCGAAGTCGGTGTGATGCGTTGAGGCCACATTGCTAGGAATGGTTAGTGGGTGTTGGCGTTGTATTTCAGGGCAATCTTACTTGAAGTGCTGGCGGTTGGTCACTGTTAGGTCGGTCATGATGGCAGGATGGTTTGGACGGGCTTTCTACTCTGCATGGTGAGGAAGATGGCAGGTTCTTTTATATGAGTGAGGTGAGGACCCTGGGATTCGGTCTGCGCTCGGTGTCTTGTATAATATCGCCCGTTATTGGTAACATGACTGATCAGACAAGCACATAATGTATCAGACTCGTATGATTGGCAGATTACATGGAACAGAAGATACACTAGACATGGGGCTCAGGACCCTTGAGTGAGTACGATTAAAAGATACAATGCTATATATTTATACCAGCCCCAGCCATCTATACTATACACCCAACGCCACGTAACTCATGACTCATGACTGACTATAAACTACTTTTGGGATACGTCCTTCCCATCCGACAGATTCCGCAGAATCTCCTTGAGCTGCTTCAGCGGCGTGGGTTTCGTCAGGAACAGATTCACCCCGCTCATCATGGCCTCGTGCTGCATCGAGGCAGAAAGGACTGCAGTCAAGATGATAATCGTGGTCGGGGGACGCTTGGTCTTTCGTTCGAATGAGCGCATCTGGCGCGTGGCTGTGAGGCCGTCCATGACCGGCATGGAGATGTCTGTAGAAGTTAGAATGTAGACACGAGAATGGAAGTGATTGAGGACTAACCCATGACGACTGCGTCGTATGTATCCGCTTTGAACTTTTCCAAGGCTTCGAGCCCGTTCTCTGCGGTGTCGTAGGCGAAGCCGGCGGTTTTGACGCACATTTCGACGATCTGTCCTGTTAGTGGTCGCGGAGATGGCAGAGATCGGGTTGAGCGCTACCTTGAGATTGACTTGGTTATCCTCTACGAGAAGAATATTTTTCGCTCCTTTCTTGTCAGCCGGCTGCTGCCCCGCTTCGCCGTTGACCGTCCGTCCAAGGACAGAATCTAGAACCCGATCTTTTTCGCCGTTCCTCCTGCTCCCGAACATTTTATCCGCGTCTGGGATTTTGTCCTCGTCCGAGTCTGGGATTTTGTCTTCGGGCTGCACGGGCGAGGGCAGTTTCCGCGGCGTTGAAGTGGTCGATCGTTCTGGCCGGCCCAGACAATGCTCAAAGGCCGTGGCTAGTGTTTTCGGGCTCACCCTACAACAGTTAGCGAGCACTTGGAATGGCACCAAAAGACATACGGTTGGTTGAGGAAAATGACCGAATCCTCGACGGTCTCTCCCAAGGTCTTCCAGCTGCTCGTTCGGGCGGACAGGACAATCAACGGGAGAGCAGGTTGGATCTCCCCAGTGTCCGGCTTGGGCTCGTTCGAGCCTTCGATATAGTAGTTCCGGTACTCGTGTTCCGTCACGATGGCGAAATCCGGCTTTGTGGAGTCGACCTCGTCGGGCGAGAGGACACGCAGTCCGAACCAGCCAGTCACCATACGCCCGAGGCTGGTGCGGATGCGGTCGAAAACCCGAGAGTCGAAGCCCAGGTCGCCCAACTTGGAGCTGCGCGTGAATAGTGAAACCGTCTTGCCGCTCAGCTGCTCCTTCAAAGGGGCAAATAAGCGAGGGGAGGAAGGACTGGACTGCTCAGGCTTTTCGATAGGCAGCACGACATCGACGTCCGTTCCCTTGCCGACTTCACTGCTGAATTTGATCTGTCCTTTGAGTGACTTGACGATCTGATGGACCAGATGCAGACCGACTCCTAGCCCAGGAGAGGTCGTGTCCTCCTGCAGGAAGGCGCTGTAGAGATGATTTGTGAGAAAGTCCTTGGACATGCCGCGACCGGAATCACTAAACGTCATCCGGATGGCCGGAGTTTTCTTGCCATCCACCAGCAAGCTATCCCGTCTCATCCGCAGCCGGATGTAGCCCGTCTGGGTGTATTTAAGAGCATTGCCAAAAAGATTCATGACGACTCGCCGCCAGGCACCGGCATAGACACCAAACTGCCAGCTGTCCTGCCACTCGATATCGACGATGGTGATGAGACGGTTCTTCGGGCCAAGGTCCTCCTTCTTGGCCAGCGCGTCAGTATCCCCACTTGGGCCGCGCTGCTGGTACTCTGCGCCGGCGAGAAGACCCTCCACGACCTCTTGCACCAGCACGCTGAGATTCTCATCCTGAAGAGAGCCCGGCACGGCGGTCTGAGGCCTGGACACGTCGGTCGTTGCATGTTGGCCAAGCCTCTCTGACGGACGCGGGCGAGTGAGTGTATTGATCTTGGCGTAATCCAAGAGGTGGTTCAAGGTGTCCAGCAATGTGCGACCGCAGCTGTAGACCGTTTCAATGAGGGACCTCTGGGCATAGCTATTCACCATTTCCTGGAGCAACTCGACCGTGCCGAGAAGCCCGTGCAATGGCGACCGCAGCTCGTGCGAGATGGACGAGATAAAGTCACTCTTGGCTCGGTCCGCGGCCTCCAAGTCCAAACGGCACACCTCGGCCATGACAGTGTTGCTAAAGGCCGCCAGGTACGTCAAGTCTTTTGGTTCCGACAACACTCTGCCTGGGTCATTGGTCCAGACCACGCAGACGGTGAACCACCGGCCGCGCTGAAAGTCCCAAACAGGATAAACGGCGATACATCGCGCATCCGGGAGTACCTTCATCATTTCCTTGATGTCCATTGTCTCCTGCTGGATATCCTTCTTCTCCGGCTCGGTCGACATGGCTCCGCGGTTCCCTGTCGAGGAGTAACCCATTTCATCGGCGAGACCCTCGTAGCTCAGAGAGATGGACCCGTCTTCCTCGACGTGGAAGATCTTACCTCGGGGATACTGGTCAATGAGATGGCTGACGAAACCACCCGATAGCGAGACGTAGTGGCTGTCCTTGAGATCGACTCCTCCCTCGGAGGTAGACGAGGTGTAATGGCCGAGCACGAGGCTCCGGGACTGCGAGTCGTCATCCGAAGCGTCGGTATCGGAACGGGATTCGGGGTTGGGGGTTGCGACCTGCTCCTCTCCGTCATTGTCCACTTGACGCTGGACATTGTAAGCTTCAGGGTCATCAAGTTCAGAATCGGTGAATCCCACTGTCTGCCTCCGCGCGTACACGCTGGCATCGATGAACATGGCGCCTTCGACGTCGAGGGCTTGGTAAATCATCGAAGCGGCGCGGTTGACTACGGAACGGACGTTGCTGGGAGCCAGGGTATCCCGCAGTTGGCTGGTGGTGGGGGAGAGCGTTGGTCGATGCTTCTTGTGACCTTTTTCATCGGGTTCGTCGCGTGGCAATTCTTCGTCTGCCTCTTCTTCTCCATCTTGTTTGAATCTGTGGATGGGGGATGAATCCTTGCCGTGATTGCCAGCCTTGCCAGTCTTGCCAGTCTTGGCCATTTTTTTGTCCTGGTCATCGCCAACATCGCTAGTATTGTCATCCTTGCCAGAGTTGTCATCCTTGCCAGCATCGCCAGCTTCACCAGCATCCTTATCCTGTTCATCCCTGCCATCCATGCCATCCTCGTCCTTACCATCATAGGTATTATCCCTCGTGATCTGTAGCTTCTCCAACCTCTTATTTAGCTGAGCAAACTGCCCACCGTATTTCTTATCCCGCGCATCTCCACCATTAATCCACTCATTGAGATCCGACTTGCCTTTGACAAACAACCCCAGCGCACGCACCATCTTCTCCTCGCGGTACTCCTCCCTCATGGCTCGCTGACACAGCAAATGATCCATGATGGTGGCCGAAAGCTCCTTGAGAAGATGTGCCTGGTCGTCGGTGACCCCATCCCGCGGCCGATCATCCAGCACCGCCAGACTCCCAATAACATAGTCATCCGGCGACGTGATGGGCACCGAGACATAAAACTTGTTGTGTGGATGCCCCGTAACCGACGGATGATTCTTGAACCGGTCGTCGCTCGTCAAATCATTAGCCACGAATATATCCCGTCCTTCTTCGATAAACGACTTGACCGCATAATAGCACATGGTCACCTTCTGGCGCGGCAGCCGCCGCACCCCCAGCCACAGCGCATCCGCCCTATCGCGACCGTCTGCCGCCCGCAGACTCAGATCTGGTGTCGCCTCCGCAACCACATGCTGCATCGTCTTATCAAAAAGGGAGATGAGAGCGCGCGACGCGTGCATACGGAGGGCGGCCAGCTGCGCAAAGACGGTGAGGACATTGTCGCGCGACACGTTCGGATGTTTTCCGATGGACTGCTGGGCGAACTTTTCCGAGTCGGAGAAGCCCCAGTAGGGGAGGTACCTACTTCATTAGCTGGGTCAATATGAAGATTTTGTCGCAGAATTACAGATGCATTTCTCGTTCGCGAGCGCCCTCGCGGTTAAAGGCATACTTGCGCGGACCGCCTTCGCGGCCTTGTGAACTGGCTGGCGAGTCCATCTGTGCTGTTAGATCATCTGTAACAGAGTCACAACATGACAAACGTACAGTGATTTAGCCTGATGATGTTATCGAGATTGTCGAGTCATTTATATTCGCCAATTGGTGCAGTTGGTGGTGCAATTGAATTGGTTGTATGGAGAAAAAGTTGGAGTGATCTGTGATATGGCTTCAGCCGCTGGCGTCATAGGCTGCGATCCAACACAGATGGCGGCGGAAGCGAGAAGAAGATGAATGTACAATGTGCAGTAATGTACTCTAGGTAATATGTAGTACATATACTCGTACCAGGTACGATCGGCAAAGCAATAATAGTAGATGATGATATACCGAAAACCGGAATTCCATACCCTGCTTCTTACCTATGTACTACATGCCTCTATATAAGTGTTTTCTGTAGATCTCCACCAGGATCTGATGCTGACGTCAGTGCCGCTCCCCCTGAAGCACAGACTGATGATCGACACTGCACCTGCCGCAAAGATGTTATTTATGAGAGAAACTTCCAGGTGAAATTATTGGACGAGGCGGACAAGAGATATCAATGCCATCATCTGGCATCCTACATTGACCCTCAGCAGTCTAGGGCTCTAGGCCCAGTAAATGGTCATGGCAGTCTGATCATGCTTCATCTGCCAGCATAACTCCTCCTCCATGCTCAGGGGCAGCGTAGCGGTCAACCACACCATCTGGGTGTGTGCCTGCACTAATATCCCTAACTAAGCCATCTATAGTCAAAAATCCTGCTGGTTATTCAACACTACATGGCATTCATCAATCACAATGCAGTCTAACCGCTGCATCCACCGCAGCTGGTTTAAAAACATCTAAAAATCAGGGCTGACTGCTGATTCCAGTGTCACCAACACAATAGATATAGCATCCAGGGGCCGCCAGCTCTCCTATATAACATATAAAATCCCTAGCTACTAGCACTGCCACTGCATATCTACCTATAATATAATAAGCAGGACCACCACCATAGTTATACCACTAGGCATAGCACCACCTCCATATCCATTGTAGCCAACTGGTGGCGGCGCTTAATGAGACTGACCTCAGCCTCATCCTCCTAGGGTGACTGTTTGTGGTTGCCTAATATAGATAGGTGCACCAGGGCCCCGAAACCCTAAAGACTGGTGTAGAATTGCATAACCGAACCGAAAAAGTCGAACCCAAACCTCACCGAACTCACAGCGGTGTGGGGTCGGGGGTAAGCCTAGGGAATCACTTCAGGTTCACTATTTTTTTTCCTTTCGTATTAATGATACTTCGGCCAGAGGTTGTGATATTTATAGTAATCGCCATATATGTTCCTCTGAAAACAGGATTGTATCCCTACTCACAAACATAATATGCTCAACTTACCCGTTCCCATAGAAGTATGCCCAGAATGTGCCTCTGAACCTTCCACCCCACTAGAAATGCGATCTCGGCATCACCTCAGACACATCTCTATTCCAAATCCCCGACTTACCCGGAGACAAAATCCCTTTCGGATCCAGCGTACGCTTCATGAGACCCACAAACCTCGAAAACGAAGAGTCATTGAAGTCCAACTTCCTCGCTACATCGTCCATATAGCTCACATGCGTGCGGTACGGTATATACCCCTGCTGCGCACCGTCTTGCACGAGACGCCGACACAGCTGGTGGACGCGCGCCTCCTCCTGCAGGGTGTAAATGATAAGCTCAATACCAACCACATAGCGAGGGTAGACGTGGAAGTCGGCGAAAAAGTCGAACTTTGCGTCCATGGTGCGCTGTTTGGCTGTTAGGTACCATTCGTACAGTTCACGGCCGGACGCAGGGATGATGGGCGAGTAGTCGATGTGCCCGCCGCCAAGTTCCGAGCGACTATTCACAATTCCGAGTGGTGCGAGTGTGGGGATGCCGCTGTGCGGGATTTCCTCTTGCTTGATTTCAGCCGCGGTGATAGCCACTCCGGGCTTACCAGGGAACTCTCGCCATTTAATCTGGACGCCCTGGATACCCGAAAATGCGCGCTTGATTGTCGCCAGCAGGGCGGGGAGCATCTCTACCGATCCGTAGAGTGAGAAATATGCTCTCCAGAAGCCCCAGTTTTGGTTCCTGCGGATTTCCTCCAATACAGGGTAAGGAACGTAGGAGCTTGGCTTCATGTACTGCGCTATTTTGGCGTGGACTTCGGGGACTTGGGATGTCAAGGCAATGCGGAAGATGTTGGCGATGGAGGGTGAGTTCAGTATGATCGAGCGGCGCATGAGGTCTGAAAGAGTGCCAACCAGGGGAACAAGATCTTCTTCTCGAGGTACGCTCACTTCAACTGTAGCGTAGGCTTCTGGGGCCGGAGTGATATGAATGCCGAGCTTGGTAACAATTCCTGTCTGGGTGTCAGTGGTTTTCTTCATCCGCAAAGTTGAAATAGGGAAAGAGTTTTACCAAGATTTGACTGGTAGAAGAGACCGTCAAGCCCGGGTCCAAACCCTCTGATTTAGCTTTTGAGTTAATTCCTCTTCTATGTTTGATCTTGCTTATTGATGGAACTTACCCCTTGTACAGCGAAAACGTCTTGTTATCCTTCATAGCCCCCATGCCTGTCCGAAGCAAGTCCCCGTTAGGCAAAACGACTTCCATGCCACACTGCGACTGCGAATGTTCTCCATTAGGTGTGTATCCAAAGCCGCGGTCCATGGTATTTCCTAATACGGAACCCCAGCCAATGGCCGGAACTGAAGGCCAGAGGTTCAGGCCCCTTCGTTGGATTTCTTCATAAAGATCGAAAAAAGACACCCCGGGCTCCACAATAGCATACCCGTATTCTTCGCTCAATTCGATGATCTTTTTCATCCGGTGGAGGTCCAGGATTACCGACCCTTTGACAACAGCGCTGGATCCGCCGTACCTGATACCATGAGCAAGAGGCCGATGGAAACAAGTTACAAGGTGAGGGAATCATACCCTAGGTTCTTACCCCTAGAAACTGTCCACAGAGGCACCTTGTGCGCATTAGCCAGCTTCACGATTTCTTGGACTTGTTCCACGCTTTTGGGGCGAACAGCACCGCTTGGTCGATGGGTTGTAACGGTTGAGAAGGGATCTCCGTACGCATCCGAATTTTGGGGCCCTTTGAGTGCACCATGCTCAGGCGTACGCGAGACATTTTCTTCTCCAAGGACACGCGCAGCATCGACAAAAAATTCATCTAATGTCCTGGTGTCCGGTGCCACGGATGGAGTGTGAGAGGACATTGTGCTGGGGGTTGACCACTTATCATAGCACCCAGCATAGGAAGGGGTATTCTGGATATAAATAAGCTGCCAATCCCATTAAAAGGTACAAGACCTAATGAAGTCCCCTCTAGTCAGCTGGGATTGTTTTGCTTGCCGGGGATACCGGGGGCATTCCGCGGTTGTTTCTCGTCGAAAACGAGGGATGGGGTCCGGGCGTGCAAATTCCAAACCCACGGGGTAATGTCAAGGATCTTCTATATATTGTTTCCTAGTAGTCGGTATGCTGCATCTCCATGTTTACTGCTGCCGGGGAGTTCGGCTGATCTTCTCGGTACATAAATTCCGGCAGCAACCAACAAGGTATATATATGGATCTTCAGCATATAACGGAGCAATCGCCAGCGACTTGCACACGGGTCTATGCAGTTGTCTTACTGCTGTGGACTCGCATCGTTGACCCTCTGCGTTATCGTGAAGTGTGTATAATGTGCTTTTTTCATCGCCTCAGGGCAAATTCCTGCTTTAGTTTTTGCTGCGAGCTCTTGATGGTGACTTTGCTGGTTAGAGTGCGAGGGGATCTCCTCACATGGACATTCTCGACAGTGTATCGGACAAAGTAGGTCCCTTATTTCTTAAGCCTGAGTGGACTGGTACTGATATGTCATACTTCATAGCTGTCAATCATTTAAATCATTTTGTGGATCTTGGCCAGGCGGTCCAACCCTAGCTAGGGCAAGACTTAAAAAGCAATATCAATACACAAGAGGTAATCACGGTTGCAATTGACGATCCTCTCAAGTCAAGTGGACCTCGTAACGGACTAAACATACCCTGATAGCGGGAATGGAGGTATTCGGTTCCCCTCGGGACAAAGACCGTTCAGTGAAGCCAAACCAGAAGTCGTAGGTAAGCCTCCAGACTTGACATTCTAAAACAATCTTCCTTCTTTGCTTTAGCCATGGTCAATAACGTGGGAATCTCAATCTGACCGGACTTACCCAATCTCCCCGGCATACCCGGCTTCCACGACATCCCCGACATCCCCGACATCTCCCCGGTATTTCCGGTGACCTCCGAGTTCCTGTGGGTCAGGAAACTTGAGATCGCCAGCTGCCAATGAAGAACCTTGAAAAGTACACAGAAAAAGAGAAAAAGAATGAACCAAAAATCCCGGTTGGTTGTGGTAAGCAACGGCCCAACTTGGAACCCAGTCCACCCCACATTATCTAGATTTCAGGGTTCAATAATTGGTTAGTGTACACTACGCATAACTTGGTATTTCCTACTTCAGCAGTATTTTAATTATAAATGATACGTACTGGATACCTGAGTCTCCACCCCCGCCTCTGCACTCCAAATGACCGAAAACTCCCCATGACAATTTATTGCGGGGGTTTAAGTCCGCTTATCCCCCTGTTGCATCGCTCGATCAGTCCAGCTCCATAGAATTGATTTACCATGCAAGACAACTCGCCTCACGCGTTCTCAACCCCCTCGTTGGGCGATTCCAACCATATCAGCCCAGCAAAACCGCAGGGTCGGAAACGAAAGAGGGTCTCAGTGGCTTGTCGGGCCTGCCGCGTACGCAAGTCTCGTGTATGTTCTTATCATGTATTCAGCAGCAGATAGCAGATGCTGAATATCAAGTTTCGGCATGATAGTGCAATGGTGGTCAGCCTTGTTCGTCATGCGAAGATATGGAAACACAGTGCCAATATGAACAGCCTTCCACTCGGCGCGTTACTGTAACTGATAATGGAACCGGTGATCCGTGAGGAGACTATGTACAAGTCCTGTTGTATATCGCGCTAATTTGTTATAGGCTTGAGGCTAATTCACTGCTCGAGCGGCGGCTGCAGATTATAGAACAGAAGCTTCATGTACTGGATTCAGCTAATGATGACATATCCCCGGAGGTTCATACAGCGATCCCTTCTGCGGTTCCGGGGAAAGAACAGCTACAATCCGCCGCGGGACCGAAAAGGGTGCCTGATCCAGATGATGGAGTGGATGGCATGGGTGCCGTTCCACTTAAAGACGGAGCTGATGAAGACGAATATTTTGGTACAGATCCCTCAGGATAGCCGCACGTCTTTTTCTTGGAACCTCAGCTGACAGTTTTGATGATGATAAAGGCAGTTCATCCAACGTGGCCTTTTTGCACTTTATCATCAATTCCATTGGGCATCCGGTTAACCCGGCAGCCACTCCTTCCTCCCTAATGATGGGGGCCTCCGCAGACACGGAACAATTGGGCGATGAAGGCTTCGATGCGTTCCTTAGAACGCCGACGGACCTCACCATCCCATCAGGTGGTTGGCGCCGGTCTCGAGTGGAACTATTTGCGCTCCCCTCCCAAGAAGAAGCAGACTCCTTGCTACTTTTGTACTTCACCACAGTTAATCTGATGATACCCTGCATCCATGAAGACTCATTCAGAGAAACATATATGCAGATGCAGAGAAATGGCCTTGGAGGGTTGAGAAGATCGTGGCTTGGCGTTCTTAATGTAATGTTCGCCATTGCTACCAATGTCGCGGGCCCAACCTCACCAACGCACGAACGGGCAGAGAAATCGAAGATATACTTTGAGCGAGCACTTGAGCTAATAAGACCAAGTATTATAGGCCGTCTTTCATTGGAAATGGGTATGACACAAACCCGCAGTCCTTCACTTCAGCCTCATCTGACAGACTCAGTGCAACTATTCCTCTTAATGGAGACCTACCTCGAAGGAACGACATCTGCTTCAATGACATGGACCTTTCATGGCTTGGCAGTGAAAGGAGCATATCAACTGGGACTTCACGTCCCGGGTTCAAAGAACCTGCCACCCCTCGACCAAGAGGTGCGAAAGAGATTATGGTCTTGGTGTGTTATGAATGATCGGTAATTGCGCTTACCATACCATAGATGGCACACAATAATTGACGATGGCGAATAGTTTGCTAAGCGTCAGATATGGACGCCCTCCTTTGATTCCGCTGTCTCATGTGAGACTACAAGC